>VZTZ01041010.1:8649-66149 GCA_013400955.1 Drymodes brunneopygia
CCCCGGCCTTCGCCCATGGGCAGCGCGGGGGCTCGGCGGCAGCGGCGGCAGGTACGTACCCACTTGGGCGAGAAGTTCTTTGTTCCCGCGGCTCTACTCCGGGCCACTTTCTTGTCGTCTCCCAGCGCTCCGGCCGCGCTCCGGCCGCCTTCCCGCTTCCCTAACTTGGAGGCGGGGGGCAGGGGGGACCGAGGTGTCTAACCCCCAAAATGGCTGTCACGGAGCGCGGGAACCAAGGGCGCGGGGTGCGGGGCGAGGCGGGGGCAGCCCCCGCGCCGGGCCGGGGTCGGCCGGGCACGTCCCGCAGCAGAGCTGCCGATGTGCGGGCGACAGCTGCTGTTTTATTTCCACCCCCTTCTTTCTCCTTGCCCCGACTCCTTGAGCGACTCCCGGGCGTTTTCACGCCCGTGCGGCAGAAGGCCGGCTCAAACTTCGCAGGGGGAAAGGCGAGAGGAGCGGGACAGAATCCGCTGTCACATCTGGCGGGGCGGAGAAGCGCCCGGGAGGCCGTCGTTCCCTGCCGGCTGCTCCCTGCGAGGAAGGGGGCGGTCGGGTCCTGGTCAGGAGCGGGGTGCGGGGGTGCCGGCGGCTCTCTGAGCAGAGCAGCACTCGGCCCTCTCCTTGCCGCCGCTGGCACGGGGTCAGGCTGGGGAGCGGGCGGGGGGACGGGCCCGGCCGAGGCCGGCGAGAGCTGTCTCACGGGAACTCCTTGGAGCCGCCCCGGGCCGGCAGCGCGTCCCGGCCGTGCGCCGCCCAACTTTGGAGGGTGGGAGCAGCGCGCGTCCGCCGCGGTTCCGATTGTCCCGTGAAGTCGGTGGGGTGTTGGCACAATTCCCGCGCCTTCGGACGGGCCGGCCGGCTCGCAGCTGCTAGCGCCCGCTCCCGAACCCACGCACCACGTGAAGAGAAAAGGTAAAAGGAAACACACGCCCCCCGCTCCCCATCTCACTCCCCAGTTTTGTTTTTAACCCTCTGGTTCGTAGTTTTTATCCGGTCCTGTGGGTAGGGTGTCCGTGGCCTTCTGCCAGTTTGTATGTAGATATATTTATGTAAAACATTTTCTCCTAGCTCCTTGCCAGCTGTTCCACATTTTCCAGCTGCCACTTCAGTTTGAAATGATGGACTGTATGGATCTCAAAGAGCCTTTTAGTCAGAGGTAGGGATAGCTGTCCGTTTGATACACAGTGTCACGTTTTAGAGGCTACTTCACTAAAGAAGCATTAAGTAGCAGACCACTGCAAAATGCTCCTCATCCTCGCGCCCCTGATACTTCCTGCTTCATTTCCAAGACTCAATAAACATGATTTTTTAAGCTTCAGCGTGCAGACTTAATTTCTTTTGTGTGCGTGCTACTGAAAAATTTGGAAGCGAAATTTTGCAGAGGCTTTGAGATATGTGGCTGATTAAACAACATTTTTAGGAGGGCATGGCTGCCTCTTGCCTCTCTGTGTTGTAGGTATCTGTTTGAAATAATTTAAGTCGGTGGAATAGTGAGAAATCACTATGTTTCTCTGTGTTACAAAATTGTTTTTGATGTGGTCAACGAGATTATAGATTGAAATGTGCCAGAACTGGCCTTAAGTAGCTTGAATATTTGTGCAATTGCATTGTAATTTGGAAAGGTGCCTCACTGATAGATTCCTATAATTATTTCATTTAAGTCCTTTATTAAAAATTAATAATGATCTGACAGTATCTTAATTATATATGTCATAATTATTTTGAAGGAAGACGAATGCAGTGTTTTAAAAGTAAAGTAACCCTAAAATGTAAAAATTGCCATGTTCACACCACTGTATTTTAGTTGTGGAAATATATATTAAAAGTAATGGTGAACGAGTTTAGCAGTGTAAACTGTAGGCAGTCTCTTGAGAGTTTGTTTATATAATGAAGGTTTGGGTATAACTAGCTAGTATGTAAATACTTTCAGTTTTGTGTAAAGCTCAATTCTAAAAGCATAAATAATAGTAACTATGAGAGAAGGCTGTTTTAAGGACAGGGGATTATTTCTTTAAAAGCAGGATTATGTGATTTTGAATGAGTAGGAAGAATGAGTAAGAAAAGGACTTTCTCTGTGGATGTGTATTCTTTTAAGCAGCAGTGGAAGCAAAACTGGGGCTTTAGGTACCCAAATGAACGCACTCTTGCATTCTGATAATAGCGTACAGTTTACAGCAGGACATGCTGTTTTCCAAAGCTTTTCTGTAGAAGTACTGCAAAACAAAGACATCACTTGCATTTTCCTGCTTAAGTGGAGTAATGTTTTTGGCTTGAAAAGGTGTGCAGTGGCCAAGAAAGTGTTTTACTGCTATACATAATCATCAGTTGTGAAAGATCGTTAATTTTCAAAAACAAAAACAGTTGATAGCTAAGAAATTAAAATATCAATGGTTATAAATGATTTTTTTCTGAATACTGTTGGAAAAACCAAAGTACTCAGGTTTGGAGATATCATCATAATTTGTTCACCTTGCAGATTACTTGTATTTTTAACAAGATAAATATATGCATTGATACTGACCCATGAAAGTTTCAGTTACACTTCCTGCCTCGTTTTGGGCAGGATTCAATTACCTGCACTCTTCTAGTGTATTTGAATTTTATTTTGCATATTCAAGGAAGGAATGGAATATTTCTGTGTTGCAGAGTGCTAGTGAAAAGTTAGTCCTCTTTGCCTGATAAATAAGGAATTTGAGGGCTATTGAAACAGGGTTTATTTGGAGTTATGGAAGGAGGCATTTTAATGATCAGTGTTGCATGTGTTCAACTATATGGAGACAGTAATGTACAAAGAAAAAGCAGGCTTGAAGGAAAAGTGAGTCAACGAGTCATGAAATCCTCAGGAAAACCTTAGTAATGGAATGTTAATGCTTTTAGACTATGGTAGATTACCTTAAAAGTCAGACTTTTCTTTATGCTATTGTTGTAAATCCCTAGCTAAAGAATACTTTGAAGAATGCTTTAGTTTTTCTGACACTCATATTCTGTAGTAATTCTAGTTGTTTTGGAAGATTTAAGGTATTTTCTGCCAACTTGCAGTTAGGCAATTAAAATGGTGAAATGGCTACAGAGGAAGCTTTTTATTCAACAAAAGGTACAGCTGTAATAATGATTTCAAGCTGTCTTTTAACCACAGGTTTTATAGGCATCCTCCCTTTAGACTTTGTCATTTTTATAAGGGAATTGATTTGTTATATTTAAAAATCAAATAAAATGAGACAGAATAAACAAAAATAGGGCATGGGTGCTGCTGCTAACTTTTCAAGTTCTTTCAGTGCATTTTTCATCTTTACTTTTATTTGATAGGTCTGTGAAATAGAGCTGTAGACTGGCAGACTTTAAATGAAATTTCACACTTTGATGATTTTTTTAAAACTTTGATATATTGACAGCAAAAGGAGCTGCAGAGCTTTTAAATAACTTGAGCAGTAACGCCAAGCAGCAGTCAAACGTCTCTATGCATTTGTGTTTAACTGCAGAAGAAAAACATGTCCATGGGCAGTAGAGAGTTCTTATCAACTCCCTAATCCCAGATCCCAGCAAACCTTGAGGGCATTCCTCAGATCTTGCTGAAATCATTGTAGACTCTCACAGTTTGCAGATTAAATATGCTATGTGTTCCTGGCTCCAACAACAGTTTTTATGAGCTCACTAAGCTTCCTGTTTTAAGATCCTTTTCTGAAGTTTTTAGGAGCTGCTAAGGGCGATGCTGTCTATGGCAAGTGGTACTTGTTAATTTAGGGACACTTTAGGTATTTCATTCTGTCTGTAAAAATTGCTATTTTCAAATTAGAAGTCAAGTTGCACCGAAAAAAAGGAGCTCTTTTAAAGAGGGATTCTGTTGTTTTAATGTGTTTGTCAGTACACAAGGTGGCAAAGTTTATACGAGGCTTGATTTGTTTTATGGGGCTTGACTTTGACTGGGCTCTTTAAAACGAGACTTTCAGTTGTAATTCTAAGCACAATGCAGCTTTTAGTACATAATTTTGGAGCCTCTTTTAACCAATTGTGTTTGTAGCAGCTCATTAAACATACCTTTGAAGTTCTCATTCTCCTTTACATCTCAAAGAAGGGAAAATACATTCTGCCAGGAAGGAATTTTAGTGAATCAGGTGGTTAACCCTGGGATTTGTTACCCTTCTGAATGTATGCCATTGCCCCTCACGTTCTGAGTCTGGTCTTTTCTAGCTGCTAAATAGTTAACTCTTACATTGTATTCACTGTAATCACATTTATATGTTCGGTGTAATAGTTTTAATTAAGAAGGAAAATACTCACTCTCCAACAACATGTGTCATATTATTCTCGAGAGAACTTGAGCCAATTTTGTGCTTAAAGATTACTCAAGGAATGAAATTTTGAAAGCTCATTTTTCAAGGTACTGCACTGTTTCTGTTAGATTTCAACCCCCAAATTCATTGTCTGCATGGCCCAGTCATTAGTCAGCAGTGTATTAGTGCTGCCTTCAGGCAATGCTGCCCAGCACTTCTTGGCACCATTATAGCTCTAAAAGTATACTCTCCTGACTGGTAGAATTACTGCTCTGATTTCCGCTTGGCTGGTTTTGAGGTAAGTCTCCTCCCTACCTTCCAGCTCACTCTAATCCCTGCTTTCTTTTAAGGATGCTTTCTGCAGAGATTTAGGGGAAGACTTTCTTAAAGATTTTGCTGGCATCATACTGTGGTTTTGTTGTGGTATACTCTATGCATGCAAATTGTACCTGCCTTACCTTGAAAGTATTAAATTGGCTGCTGATCTGAAGAGTTGGTTTCTCTCTAAGAACAAAATAAGAAATGAGACAATACACTGATGTTAAAAATCACTGCAAGGTTATTTAGATTACAACAAGGGACAAAGTAATTGGGATAGAATGTGTTTGTCTCTGAATAGTTGCTGGGTGTCAGAACTGATAGTATCAGAATCCACTACAAGGAGATCTGATTGAATAATTCCCTTAGCTGAAGCTGCCACTCAAATGTCAAGTTATTTTTTACACTGGTTATCAAGATGATTAAGCCTTTTAAAATATTTATTCTTTCTTTATTTTTATTGATGCTCAAAATGTTGCTATATTATTTTGGTGTCTGATATTTAGTTCGGGATAAAGTACCCAACAGACCTGGTTGTTTAGAGCTGAACCTTCCCCAGTAGTGTTTGCTGGTTTGTATGAGACTCTGTTTTCTTTGCATACAAATCTGTTAATGTCAGGAAAATCAACTGCGTGTAAAGAATATATCATCCTGCTGCCCAGAGAATGAAGCCTTCATTAGATAAGATGTATGAATACCTGAAACTGAAGAGTCAGAAACACAGATCAAGTTAGTGTCAGTTCAGTATGCTGTTTTGAACTGTATATTAAAATGAAATCCTAGCACTACCGATTCTTAACTATCAGGATGTGGTTTGGTGGAGTTTTGCTTGGCTCTTCAATTCAGTCTGGGTGTTTTTTCTAGGAAAATAATACAGCTATGTATTTCTGTGATTACACTATTTTAACAAGCATAGTGGATTTTAAAGTGGATTGTGCATTTGTAATGCAGCAGTTCAGAGTTGTGCTGTTGTGTTTTGTCAAGTTACAAAAATGAAGGAATCACGATGCAGTTTTCCTGCTATTATGAGACATGTGTAAAACCTAGAGTAAACTGTAAAAGCTGAAGATAAAGTTTTATATAGTACCTTTCACACTGGATGTTCTTCCTGGGTATATGGAGTTTTCCCAGCTCTTTTACGTGTTAAGACACCTGTGTTGGGTTAGAACATGAAACTCTGGATGAAGGCATCCCTTAACCTGAAAGTATGTTGAGGAGATAAACAGGCTTCCAGAAATGGGACTGTGATCAAAACATGGCACTTTCAAAAACATTCTACTTGATTCCTTTGATCTTGTTTTAAAATGCTAATTGTAAAATATGGAATACAGTCTTTTCTTCTTTCATTTGCATATCATAAGTTGGGAACAGAAGGCACATCTTTGCAATAGATGTACATTAAATACATTCCTCCTTGAGCTCAGTTCCTGTATAGATTGACATTGATATATAAATCTAGTTTTGATTCTAAGGAAACTTTCATCTGTAGGGATTGATGAGATAAAAAGTGTGAAGAAAGTGATCATTTCACTGGAATGCTGAGCTCCAGTGCTTGAAATTAGAGTATTTCTGCATTTTTCTGTTGAACTTGTAGTGACTTCTTACTTGAGTAAGTGGTGCAAAGCACATCCATTACAGATGTTTGTAATTTGCTTTACCAAGCTAAGAAGGCAAAGACAAGAATGCATAGTTAAAAACCAGCCTGTATTGTCACCGTAAGTATCCTCGGAACAGTATGAGCAAGGAAGTCATAGAATATGTTATCCACACAGCAAGTCTTGCTGTTGTCCCCCTTGCTGTTCTCTCAGAATATTCCTGGCCTTTCAGATCTTAAGCATATGAATGAACCGGAATCCAGGTTTCATAAAACAAATGTGTTGCCAAAGGAAGTCACTGCACTGTTACTTAATTTTGTTTTGGATTTAGTGCTGCTGAATTCCTGAAGAAAGATAGGGGCAAAAACAGTGTAGACTTGGTAGGGAAGTTTGAAGTGTCACCCTTCATTGTAACCTATTGCTACAAACAGTACAGTCCACAGGAGATTTTTTCCTACTCCCCTGTGCTAATTCTTCTACAGCTAATCTTACTTTGACATAATTATTAGAGTTTTTCCTGCTGCAGAATGTGAAGCACAATAACAAATAGGATTGCAAAACAAGCAGTAACACAGCTTATTCTGAATTTCTGAGCAATATTAGGCAGTTTAATTGGAAGGAATTCTGATTTCTCCAGGATAAGTGCATTATTGGTTTAAGACACACCCCCCTCCCCAAATATATTAAAGTATTTGGAGACTTGAAAGATATGTAGCACTTTCTATTTTTTAAGAAATAAACTTTATTCTTTCCATTATATTTAGATAGTTTGTAAGAGAGTCAAAAAAGGAATAAGGAAACCCAAGACCATGTGATTAAAATAACAAATGCTTAAATGCAGAGTTAATGACCTGATTTGTTTTGTTTTGGTTGTGGAGTTGTTTGTTTTTCTTAAAGTTCAGTTCCTTATTGTGAAGACTGTCAGACAGTGAATTGATTAGAGAGTTTTACCTCAGAGGATATATCATATCTGAATTGAAAACCACTAAGTCTGGGCTCTGTCTTCCTCAGCTTTGTGTTGCATGTTCCCAAACAGCAGCTTCTGTGAGGGATAGACTAGTTGGAGATGGACAGTTCGACCTGAATCCTTCAGTGTTGCTACCCATTAAGTTTTGTTTTTTGAGTATGAAAATGAATCGTCTCTTTCCTGGAAGAAATCTGTTTTATTTAGATACAGAGTTTAATCTCTTGAAGTAATAGTAAAGCTATTTAATTGGGGTTATACTTAACAGCTTTTTAAATCCAAAACCAAAAGTAGATAGAATCTACTTGTAAGACTATGTGGTTGATGTGTATTTAGAGCCTCTGTAGAAAGTGCCACTTACTGATTCTATTTTATGTGTATGTTCTAAATATTTTCAGAACTTTTAGGTAGCTGAGTTCATCTGCAACAGAAATATATAAGCAAGTATAATTCCCCTGGAATCGAGCAAATATTACAATCATTCAGCAGTTCAGTGTATGCCATAGAGTATTTTCTCACTTAGGATCTTAATCATGAGGATGCTAATAGCACTGCTTTGCCTAGCTGATTGCCTTTGTGTTTGTGATCCTCTGTTATTGTTGCCACAAGCTATTTAACCTATCAGGAGCAGATCAGATTGTCATTAACCAGGCTTTAGGTCTAGTTGTTTTTCATTCTTTATGGGGGGAAAGAAATCAAAGGAATGTAACAAGGAAAAGACAGCAGATAGTAATGAATTTGGAAAGATTCTATAAATTCATGTTGTGTCTCTTAACTTGGGTTATTTTTCAATTTCAAGCTATGAATCCACCTGATTCTGTCAAGCTTTTTTGTTTTCTTTCTGTTCTGTCGTTCTGTCTTTCTGTCTTTCTGTCTTTCAGTTTTTCAGACAGGTTTAGTTTAGATGTATGCAGATAGCAACTAGTGCATGTAATTGAAATGGAGATAGGTATTGTGAAATACAAAATACCTTCCCCCCTTACCTTGATGTTTGTTGTGGTTTTATATAAAGTCATTGTAAGACTATTTGTGCTGTTTATATTGGTCTTTGTCTTACTGTGAGTAGTTGTCTCAACAGGGAAGAACTCAAATAAATAAAGTTCACCCTGGAGTAGTTAATGAGGGTTGCAGAATTCTGGTTTAGCTTACAAATAATTTGGAACCGATAAAACTATTCTAAAAATATTCAGGTTAATTCCTATAGCTATTACAAAAATGGTGAGATATACCAGGAGGTTAATGTTACATTTAAGAGATATATCTTAAAATGTCTGAGTGCTTGGAACATTTTGCATTAGGTTCTGTCAGGGGTAACTTTGTCAGTGCAGCTTTGCCAACAGGTTTGATAGAAAGCTATGCTGAAATCTAGGTGGGTTTTGGAAGTTAAATGTACCTGAATCAAGCCTGTATAAATCAGTGTGAAATAGCTCCTGTATAATGCTTAAGATGGTCTCATATAAATTCTGCATTTGAATGTAGCTGAACAAGATGCATTTTTTTTATCCTTAAATAATCCCAATGGACAGTATAACCCATGTTGATAAAATTGATAAAGGGTCCTTTATGGTTGAGAGAGACTGTAATTTCCTGATTGTTCTTCATGCCTCCCCTTGTGTTTTTCACTTTTGTTCAGTTGTGCTGTTCAAGATGCATTGTATCCCCAAAGACTGCTTCCAGTAGTGTGGATCAAAGTAGTACCTATGAAGACCCTAACTACCCAGAGTCATTTTTGAAAAATTAAACATGCTGTGTTTGCTTGCACGCTGATTGGGGCACTCTGGTTGCTGATAGCAATCAGTATGAACTTCCCTACTGCTGATGTAATGATGATGAATGCTGTGACACTGCTATTTCAGACAGCTCTTCTCAGCGGATGCAAACCACTTGTTAATGAATTGAATACAACTATAGCAGCATCAAGTAAAACAGGGAAAGGTTTTACTTGTTTCTTTTTTATTTTTTTAATTCAACATGTTAAAAGATACCCTCAAAAATAAAACCAAAGAAAGGCAGAAGGTTTATGTTCACAAGAAACATAAACCAGTCTTAACATGCAAATTGAGAATTTTAAGTGCTTACGCTTCAGCACTTTGACCAAAGCAAGCAGTCTTGTTGAAGTCAGTAAGTCAGTGAGGCTATTCCAAGCAATAAATATTTGCATGGTCTGGTCTTTAAAACGAATGTATGCAATATAAATAAAATGATTAAAAAAGTAGTTCAGAGAGGAGAAGTGAGGCAGAGTGAAGATTTTTTGGAAAATTGAAATGTATGTTCAGAAAGGATCAAGTTTCTTGTTCGTCCAAGCACAGGGCTGCTCCATGGGCTGCTCCTGTTTTGGTTAATTTGGACTGTTAGTAAATGAACAAAACGATGTGTTTTTATTTCTCTCCAGTATATTAATATGATCATTTTTACTACTGTAAGGCACAGTTTTATAACCAACATACATTAGGACCGAAAATGACATAATATTAAGTTACTTGAAAAAATGTTTTTGTTCAAAATAAGTTTCCAATTTAATTGTGATTTGTTGACACTCCTTTTAAAAGAGACAGTTTTCCTCATTTAACTAGTTCATTCCAGTAGCTTGTTCCTAAAATTCCTCCAATAGAATATGCAGCTGGGGAAGGTTTACATTTATATTTTAAAAAGAAGAGACATACCTGCAGGCAGGTTACTGTTTTGAGAGGGATTAGATTTAAAATGGGGATCTGGAATTAATTGTGCAGTGAGTTCAGGCTTCAGGGAAATTACAAAAGGTTCAGGCATGGTTGAATTGGAAAAAGCCATGAATGTTTGCTTTCAGGAAGGAATGTTTATCCCTCTATTTACCTATGGAAGTTCAGGCATTTGCCCATATACTGTTATAGTATTTCCTTGCCATTCATATGCACATGGAGATGCTGGATAGCTGATGAAGCTAGCTTTCAGGTGTTTTGAAAATGGAACTCCTTGCTGTGAATAGATACAGATTGTCTCAGGTGTGGAGGCTGGAACAGGGAAGTCACTGACCCACACGCTGGAGAGAGACATGTACACCCTAATACAAGCTACTTTGTATTTTAATGTGGAGACTATGTCAGGCTGGCTGATTTTAGAATGCTTTTTTATAGGGGTTAACAACCAGTGGAAAGAAATCTTTACATAACCCTGGACTTCATTTTTTTTTGGTGAACTGCAGTTCCCGTATTTCAGTACAATTTCTGAGAGAAAATAGAAGTCAGCCAAATTTAAGGAAAATGGTTCTAAAAGATGTGTCTGGCTTGTGTTTTCAGCTTGGTCTTAAGGTAGTCTTCAGGGAAAAAAAAAAGGGTTTTTGGGGCACCATATTGACCTCCTGATGACTGCTTCTCTTAAAGGGCATGCTTGGCAAAACAGAGCAAACCACATCCCTCTAATTATTAGTCCTGCCATCTCTTCTGGCCTTCCATACCTTCCCCACCATGCGTACCACTGTTGATGCATCACTGGAGGGTTGCTGGATCTGCAGGAATTCTTGCAGGTGTCCGTGCCATGTGTATGTGGTTTGGGAGCAGAGGGAGGAAGGCACAGGAGGAAAGGCCTGCAGCGTTGGGGCCATTGGCTCGTGGTGCAGGGTGTAGAGCTGAGTAAGAAAGTTTACTCTAATTGGTGTTCCCTCTTTCATGCTGACATGAATAAAAGCAGCCTTCTGAATGTAAACTAAGTAGACATGAACCAGAACAGGTACCAAGCGCAGATGTTTATATTAGTTCTTGGCTAGTTCTGCAATTTTCTGTCCAAAAATTTAAGTGCTGCGTTAGGCCTCTTTTCTGTACAGTGGTCCATACCAGGTAGCATAAAACAGAGAACTGACAGAGATTGATGAAGAATGTGGAATTATGTCTGCTATTCTTTCTTTCAGTAAAGAAGATGACCCCAAAGCACCAGAAAAATCTTATTGCTAGGCTGTTGGGGAAAGAAATAAAGTAGCCAAGAGAATGGATGACCTCGGTCTGACCAGCCACATGTTGCTCTTGAATTGCAGATGACCCAAAGATGCTTTTTATGAGATTAAGGCCATCTTAACTCCTTAAAGTACCTTCATTACCTTCCTTTTCTGAGAAGTGTTAGCATCAGTTTGTAATGGAGGTTTCTGTCCTGTCACAGAGACAAAGAGGTGACAGAGGTGAAGATAAGTGAGGAGGTGGAGATGAGTGAAGGCTCCTTGAGCACACCTGCATAGGCATCTGTGTGACAGGAGGCAGTGGAACCACTTTAGATACCTGTCGCCATTTTCGTGACCTCTACCCAAACGTTTCGTGCCACTCTGATGGCCCTGTGGAGGCCTGTGTGAGTATGTGCCTTCTTCCTTTCTAGTTGAATAGGGAGTATAATTGCTTCTTTTCATAACTTTAAGTCAAAAGAAATACGCTTGTGAACCAGGGACCAAACAAAAAGGGGGGCAAGTTCTGCAGCTCCCTCTTCCAGTTTTTCAAAGTCATACTCTTTGATGTAAATGAAGATGCTGCCTCAATAGCAGTCTTGGCCCTTAGAAGGCAACAGAAGAAACCTAATCACAACTGAAGATGTACAGCTTTTATAGTTCCTTCAGAGTGCATAGAAAGTTACTAATTTGAGAGAATGTTAAATAACTCAAAGGAAGTTAGTCAGAGGGTAGGAGGGTACATTGAAGGACTCGCTGATGCAGTAGCTGGAGGCTGGATTGAAGCAGGTTTTGGTGTTCATGTGACCAGGGCTGTATAGAGAAAACAAATACGTTCCTCTCAGTGTGGGGTGAACAGCTTGGCATCAGTGCCAGCCTCCCCCCTCTCTACTAATGCAAGAGCATACTGAAAAGCAAGATACTTGAGCTGATTACACTGGGGATGCCTTTGCATGAGGTGTGCAAGGGCAGAAGGGAGGAAGCACATGAGAAATTTGGAAAGGTGCTGTTTGGAAAGCTCATGTGAGATCTCTTTTCAAGAAGATTTGTGCATTGCTGGGTAAAAATCAGGGCTGTTGCAAGTTGAGTATTGTTAAATCTCTCCTACTCCCTGTTAGAAGACACCTGACATTCCCCTTAGCGTTCTGGTAGGAAGTTGTTTCACAGATCACAATAATATTTATAGCACTTTCACAGGCAGATCTCGTGAGTAGCCCTAGAAGTCCTCTTCCCTTCTAGGCAGAGCTTTGTTATTCCTGTTTGTAGCAAGTAAGAAGCTCAAGGGAAGAAAAATGCTTTGCCAAAGCTTAGACAGTAGGTCAGTGGCAGAGAGTCTCTGATACCTAGCCCAGTTACTTGGCTGTACTGCCTAGCTAAATAATGATTCATTTAGTGATCGGGCTCTACTTTGATCCCTACTGTATAACAGTGAGGCTTTGGAGTGTTTTATTGTACTATTAAAAAGAACTCCTACTAGGAAGGTGGGAAGGGGAAGGTTTACTAGACAGCTGTGTTGATGATGAATTGGCTTTGTAGCCTCTTTTTTTTTTTGGTTTGGTGTTGTTTCTTTTTTTTTTTTTTGACAGAATTTGGGAAACGGGTTGCTGGTATAATTTCACTTCATTATACTTCGTGGCTTTTTGAAGCCTTTTTAAAATTTTATTTAAATGGTGTCTTAGAAGAGTGTGACTTCCTTCCATTTTAGACCCATTTGACTAACAAGCAGTGTTGCTCAGAGCAGAAAACTAATTTTTTTTTTTGTTGTTGCATAGAGTCATATTCAAACTACAGAAGTACCAAGGCATTTGGTTCTAAGCATGGCGTGTGCTGAATATTCATGATTTGTGTAAAGCTTACCTGGACAGACAGGTGTGCATTAAGTTAAGCTGCAGAGTAGTGCTTGGAAACAAACACTTGTGTCCTTCACAGCCTAAGATCCCCGCAGTCTTGGGGCCTCGTGTGCCTGCACTGCTGCACAAGCAGCAATACCCTTTTGGGCATTCTCATCAGGAATGTAAAATATCTGAGAATAAGGAGAAATTATTTGTGGGGTATAAAATACATTTATCACTGGAGATGACACTGAGAACATCCAGGAAAGGCAAAACAACCAGATACACACCTCTACAGTGCTTTCTATTTCCAGCATTTGCACGCAAAAGAAAGTGATCTCATTATCTGCCACCAGCAATAATATTTGTCTTTCCGTGTGTTTTTTGGGGTGTTTCGCCAATGCAATTTTGTTTGAGTTAGATTTCTGAACAAACAAAGCGAGAGATGTTTACATGAGTAACGAGGTGTAAAGATAGACAGGATAATTCCTGCTGCAGTGTGTTCCAACACCATGAATGCTGAAATTTAAATATTTGGCTTCTAGAGTCAACATGAAGGTCTGTCTTGATTTTTTTTTGCCTTGTTCCAAAATGCTCTAGGCATAAGAAAAACACTGGCCTTTTTTTCTCCTGTACCCATTTAAAATCCTACAGAATTGAAAAAAATGGACCTACCCATCAAACAGCATAGTGGTTTGTGATGCTGATTCTCTTCAAAGGCAAACATGCTTATTTTTGGTGTTAGTATTTCTTTAAATTCCTCAGTAATTCATGCATGCAAGCATGATTTGATGAGCTTACAGAACTGTGAACTGCTAATTCAGTTATGCTCTAGGTTCTTCTTCAGGTGAGAGGGGTGAGAAGATTTGGGATAAGCTTTCAAACAGTCTTTAGAGTTTATGACTCTCTTGTTTCATTCAGGTATTAGTGCAAGGAGAGCTGAAGTAATGACAAGTCATCATGGAGGCGCAGTCCCATAGCTCTACCACAACTGAGAAGAAAAAAGTGGAGAATTCCATTGTGAAATGCTCCAGTCGAACAGATGTCAGTGAGAAAGCTGTTGCCTCCAGCACAACTTCCAATGGTGAGTAACAGCAGGGATTTACTAGCAGCCAAACTTAGAGTAATTTTATGTTCACTGCATTCCTTGTGAATTGAGCATTTGCACCTGGATCAGTGTTTGTTCTACAGAAAGGCTAAAGAAAACTCGGAGGAGGGGTGGCGGTGGTGGAAAGTGGTAGGATACAATAAGGCCTGTTTTGACGTCAGGCATAGTCTCTTTCTTCCAGATGTTCTAATTTGAGATGTAAATGTGCTTAGTTATTTATTATAGGAAGCTCCTGGGTTTAGAGTTTTGGAAATTGTCTTGATTAGCCTGGCAGGGCCTGCAAAGGCTTTGCATTTGGCCATTGAAATCTCTTACACTAGTTAGGTAATTAGTTATTACTATAGAGACAGAAGTAGGTCTGTCAAAATTAATGGCAAAGGGGTTTTTTTTCTCTTCTTTTACAAATAAACTTCCTTCTCTCAAAGGGCTGTCCCACCTCCCCAAAGTTCCTTAATGCCTGAACAAAACATCAAGCTAAGTGTGTATCCTCTGGTGGATTCATTTCAAAGTTGTGAATGTACAGCTTGTAGATTTGCAAAACTGGAGTAGTTTGCTTAATTCTCCCCCCAGATTATATCTCAGTTGACGATTGTACATATTCCCTGCCTCTCAGAAGAGTGTGAGCTAATCCCAGCCCTAGACCTTTTGATTGTTGGGTGTCAGAGGGCTGAGCATATTGTTTCCTACTAATGGAAAACTCCTGTTGCATTAGGAAAGAAAATTGCTTGAAATGGTGTGGGCAGTTTAGACCTGTGGATTTTGGATAGTTGCAGATCAACTGTTGTGTTTTTACAAATCAGTCTAGTTACGGCTGAAAACAGAAAATGCCTTTCTGTATGTTTTGTGGTCCTGGTGTATTTCTGGCAAAACATTTTCTGTTCACACTTCCTGCTTTCATCATGCTCTGTGGTCCAAGTCAGGTTCTCACTTTGATATCTTGAAATAAGGTTTCTGCTTTCTCAAAGAAACAGGTATCTCCCACTAGACTACAGGAGAAAATACATGAATCCTACAGACAGACTACAGGGGAATCTCCATGGGTCAGTAAAAATTAGATGGCACATGTCCCAGTATCCTTCTGTGTGACTGGACTTCAGATTCAAAGCAAACTCAACACCTGCTGACCTACTAGATGGAATTGATCCCCATGAGACTACAAAAACTCTTGAGCAGCTATGGAAAAAGTTGCATCAGTTTTCTAAGGCATATGAAATTAGATCCTCAGCTGGTGTAAGTCAGCACAGATCCATTGCTATCAATAGAATTACCATGGTTCACATTGGCTGAAGAGCTCCCCACTGTATTTTTTTCTTTAATCGATAAGAGGATTTTTCACATTGGCTCAACTTCTCAAACAGATGCACAGTTAAACATATATGCATATTCTTCGATGTGCCAGGGGTTTGTACTCAAACATTCATCTCTGACTGTTTGAGCTAGCTTGAATGTTATCAGTAAACATTTAGATTTAGAGGGCTAAAATGAAAGACTCCAAGATGTTTTTGCCTAATTTTGACACAGATCTTCTGTGTGGTCAAGTAATTTTCTTTCTTTAATGCATTAGTTCTTAACTATATGCTTCACCTATGGGGAGTATTACTGCATGGCAGGGTCATCAAACTTCCAAGAGCTGGAAAAACTAAAAGTCTTAATGAATGACTACAAAGTTGTGTCACTGGAATTTTCTCCTACTGATGGAAGGAGATGATAATGTAGTACACATCCTGGGGCCCAAGGCTTCCTTTTCTTATGACAACAACAGTTAACTTTATTATCAGTGGGTAAGTGTTGGCCTTGTTAGGCTTTGTATTAAGGAAGTCACCAAGATCTCCAAGGTTTGGGTTTCTAATCTAACTTCATGCTTAACAGAGACACAACGGCTTTCCAGAGATGCAGTTGGGCTTCAAAAGGATAAAAAATTTGATTCCTTCTTTGATATGAAAAATTTCCTCTTAATCTAGAGACTTCATGGAGCATGTACCAAAACAAATACCAGTACGAAAACTTTAGGAACTTAAGTTTTACTCCTGCAGTGTTTTAAAAGTTTTGCTTCCTGCAGATGTGATTGTCATGATAATAAATTTTGGTTACAGGGGCAATTTGCATGAAAGCTGAAGCTAGTATCGAATTTGCATCTTTTGTTCTTTAATGCTGAAATGAGTATTACTACAGGAACATCATCAGTTGCTATAAGACACCACTCCTACAAAACATGCAGCTTTTGTCGATTCAGTGCCTTTTTTTTTGCACAGGGCTGTGGTTATGTTAAATGTTGTGATTTGCATTTGAATACTCTGTTAAACAAGGTAAGGTACCCTTAAAAATAGCAAAAGGACAGAATGATCCCTGCTATTCTTCTCAGAAGACTAATGTCATTACAGAGTAACATCTGCTTATCATACCAATATCACCTCATAATCATGTCTAATACCAGTGCTTCTGTCCTTCTGGACAACTCAGGAATTTACAAAGTTTGCAGGGTAAAGTATTTTAGTGATACCTGTCTGAGGTGTGATGTACAGAGTAGTAGTTTCTCAGTAGCTCTGCTGTCTTCTGAATGACTCAGAACTTGGATCATAAACAGATGGAAAGCTGCTGGTTATAGCTTTTATGCAGAGCATAGAGTAATGAAGAAACAAAGAAAATGCCATTATTTCAACAGCTCCCAGAAATAAGTGACACACCCAGGAGCAGGATCTATGTTAATATTGCTATTGAATGTGGAATAAATCATATGGTGTGCAGACTTTATATTGATGAGTCTGGTGTAAATCTAGATGCAAGGGAAAGAAAGTGGGAAAGGTGACCTGGAAGGGGAGCTCACATGTTAACCTGAACAACACAGTAGAAGTTCTGAGCTTCAGAATAAGGGTACTCTTTGGAAGGTACCAGCTTCACTGTATTCTCAAGCACTGAGCAGGCATGGGCCACAGTTTACACATTAGACACTTCTGCTGAGTTCCTGTCGTTACTTAATACCATAAAGGTATCTGCTGCACTCACCTGACTACAAACTCTGTATTGCTGAGATGCTTGCAATGTGTTAGATATGGACCTGCCAGCATTTCAATGATAAACCCTATATTTCAGGATTTATAACTAAGCCATTGAAATTTGCTCCAGGACAGAACATGTACTGGAGCAAATTAAAACTTCTTTTAAAATACACGTGATGAAAAAATTTTAAAAAATCACAATTTGTAGTAACTACAATGTAATAAGGAAAATCTTTAGTGCACTTTAATTCCCAGTGGGACTGCTCTTGCTTTGTTTTGAATTCATTTTTGCAAGCTTTTGTTTTTTTTCTTCTTTGTGTTTCATTTTGTGTGCCTCAAACAAACTGCATGCAGTTTACTGGGATACATTCCTTTGCAAGTTATTCTTTTTCATCCTTTGTTTGACTGCTATATTTACTGCTAGGCTAATATCCAGGGGAACAAAAACTGCTAAAGAAAACTGCTAATGGGGATGTTAATTCACAAAAGGCTGTATGAATAAAAAGTTTGTGCTAGCACATAAAGTAAGCTTAGTTTTGTGTGTGGTGGGATTTGATAACCTCAGGCTGATCTGCTCTGGCAAGGTAATAACAACAACAAATCACGTTTATGTCATGACTGTGCCACGCATATTACACTGAAATAGAGGCCAATGCCCTGGACCACCTCGCTAACATAGGGCTGTGTTGTCGGGTCTTGTCTTCTCACATGCACATTTGTGCCACTTTTCTGGAAACAAAGCACTAAGACCCTGTTCCTTACCATGTCAGAGCATGGATTTAGGTTGTTCTGAAGGTTGCTGCATGCACGCAGGTTTCCATCAAGTTGTGCAAAGAATGGCTTTCTTACAGATGGTATCCATTGATAAACTCATTAATACTGTGCTCCCATTGGAGAGCCTTCATCTGGTGTTGTAGGTGACAAAACCTGCCTCACTAGACCTCCATTGGATAATACCATACTTCCTACAGTATTTTCAAGTAATTGCAGGATTAGAAAGAAATCATCAGGTGAATGCTGGAAATGTTGCAGGAGTCTGCACAGTGACTTGCCTTGCTGCATTGTGATGAATGCCTGCCTGTGTGAATGCTTGCTCTCGGCTGCTCCTCAGCCCCTGTCCCTCACGGCCTGACAGACGAGCTGAGACCAGCAGCATGCCAAGTCCATATGTCAGGCTGAGTGCTGCAGTGCTGGAGCAGAAAACTGCCTGCTGCCATGCCCTGCCTGTGCAGCTGTGCTGCCTGCACTGGTGCAGTGCCCTCCTGCTGCCCCAGCACCAGGAGTCACCAGCCTTCCTAAGCATTGCAGTAAAGTCAGGAGCTCCAGTCTGGTGAACTTAAGCAAATGCCCAAATGCCTTGCTTTAGCCATGGGACTAAATCTGTTTGCCCTAATAATGTGGGTATTTGCATGCTTACAATTTGGCAGTGGCTTTAATGCTTTACCAGGCTGGCTGCTTTGACTGTGTTCTGTTTTGTAGATGAATTGGATTTATTGTTAGGGTGGTTCCTTAGAGGTGGTGTTTAAAAAAACCCATACTAACTTAAAACAGCCCCCAGCTCAATGTGATTTGTTTTTTTCACTTAAACCTGTGCTATAGATATAATTATTTTTTTTGCCTTAATTTCAGAAAAATAGAGGGAATTTCTGTAAGGACTGAATTGATACTTGCACGAGGCAAGACTGCACTTCACAGCATTGTCTGGAGAGCATTAGGAAATTGTGATGCCATATTCAATCCTGATTTATTTACCGTTTAGCTTGTGAATTTTGTTGGTGACTATTTTGGACATTTTGGCTCAAAACTGATGTTTTTAACGTTGCATTAAAACAATACAGTTATTGTATAGGAACTCCTTCATTGTCTGACTGGCAAGCACTTATTTTCAGTTTGATATGTTTTGTCTAGTTTTTGACCCATGAGCTTGTTCCAGTGTAATCTGATATTTCTTATTAACCTATTACTCTGCCTTAAGGAAAAGCTAATTAAAAACGTATGTAGGTTGTGGACTTGACTGTCTTTATCAGAATCAGGTAGTTATTAGAACATACTTTAAAGTGATAGAAAGCAGAAATTATTATCTTGATGATGTAACTTAAAACCAAGCTAAATAGATGAATAAATGAGAGGAAGTTAATGTGTCCACTTTGATTCTTTCAGAAGAAGAGCCAGCTTCATATAGGTATCTTTTTTTTTCCTTTTTCCTAGTACTTTCAGGGTTGATTGAAGGAAGTATTCAGCAGTCTGCAACCCCAGAAGAATCACATTTCCTGTTTAAACTTTCAGTTGGTTGCTTGTCCTGCTGCTTGCTTCCAAGCCTCACCATAAAATAGGTGTTAATCATAATACCCATTCTTGGCCCCCTTGTTGGACTGATCAGCTCAGGGTCCTGTTGAGAGGTCAGGGTTCAAAAAGAGGTTGTTAGGTATCGAGAAATATTGCCTGTACTATTTTAGTGACTTGTAAATCGAGCCCTGAATTGATTGTATGAGACCTGATTCTACAAAGTGATCAGGAGATACCATCCTCTTCCCCTGAAATCAAAGGGGATGGAGGGGCCCTCTTTACTTCTCACTTTCAGGTCAAGGCGGAAACAACATCCTGTAGTTTTAGATGCTGGAAATTATAACTTCAGTGTACATGTTTTTCTCACAAATTTCTATGTCAGCAAGACAAATACTGCAAGTAATCCCTATCTACAAGTGATATAGAGCAGCATGAAAGTTAAGGGTAGACTGACCATATGGGGTAGCCCAGAAAAATAAGGGCAAAGACCTGAACTTGTAAGAATTTTTGTATTTTTTTGTTCCAATACTTGCAGCCAGGTTGTAAGGGATAAACTTAAAAGAAGATATTTTCCTAGGGGAGAATAGGCTACCGTGATGCTTGGAAGTATCGGAAGTGAAAGTATTGAAGGTTGTAATTAAATGGGGACTGCATGTCTTGGTGTATTGTAATCTAATGTGAGTAGCTGATTAAATGCATGTTCTTTTGGAGTAATGCACCTGTGGTCCTTTATGCTTTCTAATAAAATTTCAGTCATCAAGTTATGGCTTATTGTAGACTGTAATAACTCATGCTGCCTGATACTCTTTTCTAGTGTTGTTCCTCAGTGAGCCAGCCCTACACTTACCCCACTCTAAACCCAGTGATCTGCAAGTGCAATACAGTATTGCTTCATCAATTCTGCTGAGATTTTCCTCGTTTTTTCCCCCCTTCTCTGCCCTCCCTGCAGTGGTTAATAGCATAAGGGATATTAAATGTCAGTCCTCCTGTATCCCTTTGCAAGTTCCAGAAGGAGATGATTGAGTGGCTTATCCCTTCAATCACTGTAATCAGTAAGTAATGACTTAACATCCTGCTGGATAACAAGAGGTGGAATCAGGAGAAAACATTAGTTAGCAGCAAAAGCTTGCCACCTGTTCAAGGTGGAGGTTAAATTTAGGAAATTTTACACTGGGGAGTTATTTTCCTGAAAAACAAAAAAAAAATGATTCAACCCTAAAACACCCAAGCAACCATATTAAAATGGTACCTGAGTTTTGACATAGAAGTAATAAAAGGGTTTAAATTGTGTCTCTGCAGTATGGTGATGGTACCATGCTCTGTATCTTGTGCTTTGCAGGGGTCTAGTGTCAGTCAGAACTCAAAAAATTCAGCCATTACAGCCCACAGTACTGGCGAGCAGGAAGTAACCAAGAGGTTTGATTTTTAGAAGAAAAAAGGCTGCTGGCAGCTGGAACCTCAGCGATACTGTTAGCCTTCCAAAACAAGCCTAACTCACTGCCATCAAGTGCTAGTCTCAGGGGAAGATACCCTAAAAGAGAAAGGCCTCCTAAAGACCTTGCACTGCTGTGCAAGCCCGTGCCACCGAAGTGAGGAGGCTGTTCGGCAGCAGCACTGCTGCTCCAAGTGAAGGCATGCTGGAAATGGGTGTCAACAAACAAATGGGTGCCAGGCTGCTTGGGATGATTGGAAGGGCACTTAAAAATTAAGGCAGAAAACTTCCAGATCCTAGGTCCCAAAAAAGAGAATCTGCAATTGAAGGAGCTGTGCAGAGCAGATCATCTTAAAGTAAATAAAAAAGAATTTTTAAAAATCCTTCTAATTGACTTAAAGCTAGGCAACCCTTCTGGCAAGCACAGTGTTTGCCTTTATGATCTGAACTGTATAAATTAAGGCAGTTGAAGTAATTAAATTACTTAACAGGTTTTCAAATGGCATTCGTCTTTTCTCTTCTAGATGTTTTCTATTTCATATCTGTCTCCAGTTAAAAGGAAATAATCAGGAATCAGTGTTGCATTTGATTATATCCCTGCTCTGTATGTTTCTATTTACTTCTCCTTTTTCTTTTGCAGAGGAATCAAAACTTCGGCTTCTGCTTACATAGAAATTATTACTAAATACATAAGCCAATAAGTGGGAAAAGTGAGTTAAGGGTATAGTCTGTGATTATGAAAAAAAGGTGTCATATTAAAACTACATTGTCTGTATTCTTTCCAAGCCATATCTCATTATTTTGGGGTGAGAGTGGAAGGGGAAGGAGATGCATTCTTTTGACATCTCAACTAAAAGGGGATGAGATAGATGTTTAGTACTGTGTTATTATCTTATTTCCCATTGAAAGTGTTTGCCTTTGATGTATATTGCAAATGGTCACAATTTAATTTGCGGATTCTATTTTTGCTCATAAGGCTGGCAATTCAAAAAAAAGATTTGCTTGTAAATGTGATCTGGACCTACTGATGAATGCATGCTTCAAGTGTGCAGAGGCAATTTGAAAAAGAAAAGTACACAAGAAATACTGGGTTTTGTGCAGATGATTTTAAAATTTGGCTTATAAGGTGTTAGGTGTCAGATTATCAAAAAGCAGGTCCTCATCTTGTGCCTGCAGTCAGCTGGAGTCTTGCTGTACAGGAGCACATTCTTTGCACATGCCAGCCACTTAAAATATGCTGTTTTCCATTCATTTAGTACGACTTTTCATGCATGTTCCACATGCAGTCAAGTGGAAACTTAAGTCTCACCCATGAAATAGCTTGAAAATGCACACAGATGTTCCAAACGAAGGGGATTTTTTTTTCTGTTAAATAGAACAGGTTTGTACTGATGCAGTTTTTCCTCAGATGGGATGATAAATTGCTGAAACTGAAGTTAATATTGTAGACCATGCACTCTCTCTGTGCCCCTGTCCTGTGCTTGCTTTTCTCATATTTTCCAGTGCAGGGGTTCATACATAACAACAGAGGGTTTTATGTGTGGAAAAGTTCCTTCTGGGCCTGACCAGCAGTGTTTTCCCCTCCTCCTGGTCTCTCACTTTTCTCTCCTTTCTCTCCTTTTTCTTCTCTCTCCTTTTTCTTCTCTCTCTTTTCTTTCCTTTCCTTTTTTTTTCCCCTTTCTTTTAGTTTTCAGAAAGTTGAGTTCCATCCCAATTATTAAATCTTCGGAGACCATTCCCACATGGTTCTGTAAATGGTAGCTTCATCCTGAGTTCTTTCATCTCTTTTCCTGCTCTCCTGGCTTGACAGTTGAAAAGGTCTGACTGTGCCACACAATGGTTTGATTGGTTTCTCTAGGGGAGGCTTTACCCTGCCTCATCATTCGCCAGGCAGGTGGACCAGAAAGTCTCTTGATTCTTTTGTTGCCTCTCAAAGTCCGAGGTCTTTGACTGAATAAATCCTCCGTCATGGGATAATTTGCTAAAAGGAGACTGAAAGATGTGAGAGAAAAGCCTCACTACTTGGGTGCTGAATTAATGAAATAACTGGGCCTTGGAGTTTGCAATTGAAAAATCACCAGGAATGCAATGGGTGGAGACAGGCTTCAGAATGCAAGTCCGTTACTTCCGTGTAATAAACTATGAGAGCTTTAAATGATATTACTGAATACGCTGGCTCGCCTGGCTGCCTCCGGTTATTTGCATTTGCAGCCCCGTTCGTTCGGTGGGGGAAGCCCGAGCAGAATAAAAGCCGTTTTGGTACAGCGCCTAGTTAGTCATTAGATTATTACGAGGGGCTGGAAAGAATTCCATATGACAGAAACTAGGGTTGAGTTAACACAAGACGAAAAGTAATTTACAGATAGGCTGTCCTCAGCCATCTTCGTAGCCCCTGATAAGGTTTCATTTCAGAATGGATAGGCGACATTTCCACTTGCGGGCCCATTCTGCGACACCTGTGATAACAGCTTCTGGATCCTAATTGAAATTGGTTTCAAAATGGATTTTCACTTTTCTCTGTCTGTGGAAAATATTGAATGGACTCAGAGCTGCCACAGAGAATCCCAGACCTTGGAAAATGGAGCAAGAAGCCAGGATCATCTTTCATAACTGTGTCGATGATATGGCAGTTTTGTTATCTGTCTTATTAATGAAATCATTGATCACCTGATGAGGGAGATAATAAGTTACATTTTTGCTGCAGTTCAGGAAGCTCAATTAGATTTTTAAAAATACAGATGGGGAAAAAACCAAACCAAAACAATGAAGTGAGTGTTTTCAGGTCTGTTTTCAACTTTGCTTTTCTTGAAGGTTTTTTGCACGGAAGAAATCTCCGAGACTGTAAAATGTTGACTGCACCTTGAGGTTATTTGAAGTAAAAAATCTGATGCTCATGTTAAAACGTACTTTTTTTGTTGTTGTTTTTAACAAACTGCACTAAGTAAATAACACTTAAGTCCTAGTAAGTGCCATGGAAACAGATGAAAGGAGAAACAATGGAGCTGAATTTTAGCTGAAGTGGGATTAGTGATCCAAACTCTCTGAATGCCCTGATATGGACAAAGGCTGGTGTTAAATTTATTGAATGCTTGCCGTGATGCTGGTTCTCCTGAAAATTATTTCTTCTCTAAAAGTGGATGTCAGCCTTTGTTTCTTAAAGCTGCTCAGATATTCTGGAAAAATAAGGTTTTCTTTTTCTTTTTTTCCCTTTCCTGTTTTCTTTTTTCTTTTCCTTTTTTTAAATTAATGGACTTGAGGAGATTTTAAAATGCAAGCAAATGTAATAAACTTCCTGCTCAGAATAAAATCTGTGCAGGCTTCAAAAACAAAATCTGAAAGGATTTTGTGATGTGTTGTTTCCATGGTTGTTTTCTAATTATTGGGGAAAGAGATAAATCTGTTGTTTGTGCTTGGTTGCTCTGGAATGTACACTCTATTCCTTGAGGAAGGTGGGAAGGGATAGTTTTTCTGAAGAGGGATGCCAGTGACTTCTCACATTTCACACTGAATTGTATCCTAGGTGTTTCTTCAGTCCCTCCACTGGTGTGGGTCAATCTATACCTCTTTTTAAGATGGAAAGGGGAGCTCTGATCAAAGGCTTGAATGATGTCACTGATCTCTGGTGATTGATTAGGAACAGAAGTTCTGGAGCATTTTGCATGTCTGCCTTTACCTTATCGCTTCAAATCCATTAGTGCCTACCCATTAGGGTAGCTTCCAGTCAGGAGAAAAATAACCTGTTCATGTATATATATACACACACATATATGTGCCACAGGTAAATGTATATATAGAGGAAAGGAAAAGGAAAGTGTACAAGCTCTGTAGTCTGAGATAGGAATATATTTTCCTTTTTCATAAAAGGAAACAGTTTTTATTGGTCTGTATAGACACAGGGACTATTTATTAATTACTAAACTCCTGGGTGTAATTCTTCTCTGTTCTTCTGCGGCTTCTCTCACGGATTTAAATCCATATAGGTCTCTCTCACATTGGGTTTTTGGCTGCTTTACTTTCATTTGCTGTAGTTTATGCAGGGAGGAGTCATGCCCCTGCTTGTTACTTCTTTTCTGTGCCTGAGGTGCATGTTAAGATCCACTGTGCATGTCAGTGCCTTAGAGATATTTTTTAATTAGAGATTGAAAAATAAGTATTTTAAATCCTCAGTTTTTTTTTCAGAAGGTCAGAGCTAGCCAAAATATATGTTAAGCTGCTAAGAGAAAAGATCTTCCATTTGTAAAAGAGTAGCAGTCCTCTGACTCTCAGTGGTGTGGGAGGCTGGACAATGGGATTTACTCATCCACAGAAGAGTGGTGTGCATGAGCAAGCAGTGTAGGACTTGAATCTGACTTCACTGTGGTATAGATGAGGAGGATGGGTGGTGCGAAGCTGGAGTCCTTTCATAAGTATCCTGCTTCTAACAGTGTATTGCAATGTGAATGAAGACTTAAAAATTCCTCACAGAATTTAAGAAGTTGGAGTTAATTATTCTGTTAAATGCAAGTTTGCAATATGTAGGGCTATTAAAAATGCTAGTGTTATTTTTGTGTATCTCTTTTCCCTTTCTTTTTAGTAGGTTGGCATTCTCTCTCTCTCTCTCTCTCAAATCTTCTTTGCTCTCTCTTACTGTTGTGCGTTTCACACCAGGAGATGACAAGTCTTGTGATTGCAGCAGAGGCAATTGAAAGAAAATAAAAAGAGAGTTCTTTTTCTCTGGTGCTGGCCCATGAACATACCGTAAAAATTGGATTAGACACACCTAGACTTGGGATTGATTGCATCTTGAATAGGAAATTAGAACATCTGAAAAATTCCTTTTTGGATGGAACAGAAGCACAAGAAGGAAAAGTTGGATGGAAACCAGAGAAGAACTGTAAATCACTATTGAAGTTACTTCCTATGGTTTACCATTGGCTGTCAAAGAAAATTGCCTCGGGCTTGTTTGTAGCTAATTCCCTCTATAGAAAACTTCAATTTGTGGACTGGCCTCTGAACGGGATTGATAACTCTGTTTATAGACCAGGATGGGTATCTAAAGATAACAGATAATGCAAATGAGCCTTTTTTTGATAAGCCAGGGAAGCAATTATGGATACAACTTGGTTGATGGATTTCAGAGTGCTTTTTCACAGATTATAGATTTTATTTCTTTTTTTTGCATAATAGTTTTCTTAGCAGTGTTAGAAAAACAAAATCAAAGTCATTCAAATAGAGCTAAAAAGATGAAGTGGCTGATATAACCAGCTTTCCTACCACTTGTAAACATAGTGAATCAGATTAAAAAAATACACAGGCAGTCCTCAGCCTTCTCTGGGAGAAATATGATTTGATAAAAATGTGTGTTTAATATTCAATTTGCGGTTTCATCTGAAGTGTGTAAACCTAGATGTCCCGTGGGAGTTTACAGCCCATTCCAACTTTAACTCAGATAAAATGCTCCTCATAAACTGTCTTCCTGCTTTTATTTTTGAATTTGTATTTCTGCTGGAGAGGAGGAGGGTGGAGGCTAGATGGAGGCTAGACCCTGCCAGTTGCTGGAGCTTCCCTGGGGTGCTCAGCATCTGTGATGAGCCCTTAAGCCTGGACTGGTTTCAGTGCATGGTACAGTGATACAGAGTGGCTTCACTCAGGAGATGGCTGCACTGTGTGTTGTGTTTCTCTCTCAACTCTATGGATATTTCCATTGGAAGTGTCTGGGAATCCTCAGCTTCTCACAGTCAGGATCTCTCTGTGGCTGGGAATTGCATCTGTCGGAGGTCATAGGGAGGTTTGGTATTCTCTCCCCACCTCAGATGTTTTGCTTAACTTACTGGTTGTTCAGACTTCTGTGAGTTACAGGTGGTGTCTCTGCTGAGGAGCCTATGCTTTCCTTACCCCTTCTTGGGGTTCTTGGGGCTGCTCCAAGCTGCCTGCATCCTGCAGGTGAGGGAAATCCATCCCTTTCTGGGGTCAGGGTTCAAAACAGGAAGTACGACTTGGAGGATTCACAGTGAGACAGGGATGAGAAAATTAACCCCATGAAAGGTGTCAGTAAGGTATGTTTGTAGTTGTAGTTTCACTTTGTTTTAGTGGTAAGATGGAGCTTTATTTAATTTTAGACTGAAGTTCACAACTCACTGAAATACTGAAAAAATTTTTAGCAACTTTAACTAGTCCAGGCTTTAAATATTGATTCTTAGGTTTCTTTTTCCAGTCCTTACTCAAGCCATAGTCTTTCAGTTGGTTCCCTTCTGTAAAATATCTGGACTCCCAGCACCCTTGATCACTGAATTATCACGTCTCTGAAACCTGAGGTAACTTCTCATGAAGCCATCTCAGGACCTCATCCTGGAAATATGCTTTCTTTTACAAATGCTCTATTTGAAAGCTCTTCCATATGATCAGAAAGAAGGGAAAGAATAATGCTATCTTAGTTCCCATGCAGTTGTAATAGGGTAACTTCTTGTAGTTGGAGCTACTCCAGGTTTCAGAGATTTGATAAGATCACGACTTTGACCTCTGTCATGAAGTCAACTGTCATTGACTTCTATGGGAACAGCATGGGAATCCTTTATTTTAATTGATATTTAAATAGTCAGTCACAAAGTGCTACAAAACCTGGTTTTTACAGACATTTTCAGGGCCTTCATAAACAACCACACCTCTCAGTTTTTTTCAGCAAAACTGAAAACAGCACAGTTTTGCTTAGAGAAATGCTAGACTTGTGAGCTGCTTTCTGAACTATATTGTAAACCTCTTTTCTGAAGGTGTATATGATGAATTATTCTTCAGAGACATTTGGCTGAAGAGTTTGAGTGAATGGACATTAGTACTTTTCAAACACCAGGATGGGTACAGGATCACAGTGTCCCTGCCAAAAAGGCATGGATCTGGAATCACTCAGGGGTTTTCTACCAACTTAATTTCCAGCATTCATCTCAGTCTAAGTCAGTGCCAAGTTTTCTAAGTATTGGTAAAAAAAAATATAAATAGTAGGTTTTATTTTGTATTTTCAATTCAAGGTTCATCAGCATCTTCTGACAGTCACCCTGAGCTTAAAATATCTGTTCCAAAACACCATTTTGTTTGCTGATATGGTAGAGGATAATGTTTCACATAAGAGCGGAAATAATTTTAAAAGGCCTCCTCTCATCTTTGAACACTTTCTTTTTATTGTTCAGAGAATAGGGGGAGGTAGATACGTTTTGCTGTTTAAATTCCCAAAGACCTTTTTCTTCAGCCATCAAACTTAAATCAGAATTTAAGCCTTGCATACATTTTCTTTGGCACCAAGAAATTATTTTTTTTCCTCTGAGAAATAACCTCAGTATGAATGATACCAAAATATCTCAAGTAATAAAATATTTCAAGGGACTGTAATTATTGCTACATTTATCTTAAAGGCTCAAGGAGATGCTAAAAATAAGCCTACTCCTAAAAGAAATAATTATTATGTCTATAAGTGAATAAGAACCTTGAGCAAAGATATCGAAAGTTCCACCAGGTATTTAAAGAGTAAAAGAAGGAAATAAGAGAAAGAAAGAAAGAAAGAAAGAAAGAAAGAGAAAGAAAGAGAGGAAGAAAGAGCGAGTAAGCTCTGTGCTCCTCTGTGGTGCTCTCATTTAAGCAGATTTCAGGTGAATTTTTTTGGTTGTCATGTTGGACTTAGAACCTGTCAAAAATCAGTATTTTAGCATTGTTAGACAGAAGTCATAGTTGTTCATGGGACCAGTACTTTAACAGCAGGAATGTAAGATCTTACAGGTAGGTGCAGAATAATTGATACAGGAAAATTTAATTATACTAATAGGTGAATCTAAGAAGAATATTATATTTCAGACTCCATAATTGTGGTGCAAAATGTTACCTTTATACAAAAATCTTAAACATGAAGGAAAAGCAGCAGAGTTTTTTGTTTGTGTGTGTGAACACAATTTGTGCTGCTCCTTTTGTGCTTGCATTTGTACAGACATACTGTGCTGGATTTCACTTGCCCTCTGAGAAGTGTAGCCTCTTCACTTCTTTGGGAGGTGAAGACCGAACTTCAGTCCAACAAAAGAACAGTTCAGGTGGGCACAGTATTTTTTGCTGGCTTTTTGACATCCCAGAAAAGTCAGACTTACTGGCCAGGCCTCTGTGCAAGTGGAGTTGCCCTGAGCATGGGCTCAGCGGGGATGTCATGGGCATCTCTTGTATCTGCAAAGTCTCAGGTGTGGTCTCGCTGCATGCAGTATTGCCTTGTACAGATGCTTCTGAATTTCCAGGAGTCTTGGCTGCTGTGGAAACCAAATCCTTGGCAGTCTGGTAGTGAAAGTCCCCTGTGTTGCAGGGTTGAACTTATTTTAATGTGGAACATACCTAAACAATGAGAAAATTAGAGGAGTCTAAGTAAAACCCTTTATTATGTTGGGCTTATATTTTGTTTAGCAAGAGAGCAGTGAAACTGCTTTTCCTAGGTTCTCCTGGAGGAGTTGCAGAGGGCAGCGTGTATATGTTGCAGGCTATCAAACTGTAGTTGAAAGGGAGAGCATTCAGAACTTAGCAACAGTCAATTCTTCAAAATGTAAAGAGTCCTTGAAGTTAGGTGGATGTTAACTAGAGTAAACATAAGCCATGAAGAGGTATGAAATGATCTCACTGAAAATCTGTTTCCCGGCTTTGTGTCCTTTCAGGTTATAGACTTTTCTTTTACTTCTTTTGGAGTTGAGACAGAATCAGTCTCCAACCTGAAAAATGAGAAATAAAAATAAAAATGTGTAATACAAATAAAGATGTTGCAAACTGTGACCTGTCTCCTTCAACTGTTCCGTTCTAGATAGGTCCATCCAGTCTAAACTTTCTCTTAAGAGGTTAGCAAAGACTATGAAGCTAGCTCATGTGACTGCCATCATGTGATCCCAGTAGACTTAAAGAAATGGAATAGAAAGGGAGAGGTAGAGGGCGATAAAAAGGGACAGGAATATTCCACTTAGAAATTTACAGTGCTTTCCTAAATTTTTCTTTTTACCTTTTTTTTTTAAAATTTGAAATGTGGTACAGTATTTCTGTGTTTTTAAAAATCACTCAGCTTCTATCCATAAACAAGTATTTCTTTTTGTTCAGTGCTGGAAATGCTCTTGAGTGTCTTAAACTAAAGGAGACCATGAAGGTAGGTGAAGGGCAGAAGATGTTTTACCTTTCAGTGTTTTAGGAAATAAAAATTAGCAAACACTTGTAGGTGTTTGTTCTTTTCTATTCTTTATTAAAATGCATGGGATGTGGATCAAATGACTTTACTGAGCAGTTAGCTTTTCCAGCTACCTTGAAATGGGAGACTGCAGGCAGTTGGATAAATTTTCTGGAAAGTTGCCCAGTTTCACTGCTGCTTATATAAGCTTGACTGTATCCTCTGGGGAAGACTATTTTGTAACTCATTATTCAGGATAAGTATCCCTATGTTCCCTTTAGCTGTGGGATGACAGAAGTAGGGTGGTGATGATGATGGCTGTTACTCTCTCTCCTTTCTAGGGCTAATTAAAGGCAGCCATTAGAAACCTTTGCCAAATCAGTGTGCTACCCCTCTCTACTTTGCTATCATCTGAAAATAGTGTGCAATGTACATTACTCACGATAAACAGTTGTGGTTGAGTTATACATTATTTTGCAACTGCCATGTTTTTGGACTTGCCTAAATGATAGTTAAACTTGTTTTGGAGCCAGCATAATTAAGGATGTGTGACTGCCTTATTAGACTGCCTTGCTGGATTTCAAGAAACAAGCCATCATAGCTTGTTTATATGCTGGTATTTTATCTCTGTAGATGTATGTTCAGCTCTTGGCTCTGCTGCAGTTACGATGGGATTTGAAGCCTTTTCCTTACTCCATTGGATAGCTGTTGATGTCAAACAAATTCGTGAGTTTCACGTTTTGAGACCGGTATTGTAAAGTCACCATTAGGGCAGATGAGACATTTGGAATCTCTAAGCACTGCAGACTGCGTCTTCTTGTCTTTGCCGTGGTGGTAGCCCTGGGAAGTACCTGTCTGTGGAGGCAGACCCCTTTCTTTTATGTATGCACATTTCTGACTGGAACCTGCAAATGAACACATTGGGTACAGCTATACACATTCCAATTTACCACTTCATTCTTCTATTTGGGTTATTTAATGCAGAAGCATGAAGTCATGCTCTCAAAATTCTGTGCCAGTAGGGAGCAATCTTACTTCATTATCTACTGGCCTAATTTTATATCAAGAATTGCCCTCAGCTTGGCAAGAAACCCTTGCTATTGGATATTAAGTCTGATGATGCTAGTTATTTGCATTTTACAGTGCTTGTTGAGGGTTGGAATGCCCTGGGGACTCTTGAGAGGCTTTGAGTGACAGGGACAATGCATCCTAAGACTCATTTCAGAATAAAAAGAAACCTGTTAGGGTATTTGTGATCCACAGAGTCATTTAACATGAAGGTCGTCTTAGACAGAGCAGAAGGATGTTTTCTTGGCAGAGCAAGCAAGACCTGCAGTGGAGCAGATCTGTTGAGGGCAGTGTGAGGCTGGGAAGTGGGTTGGATAATGACAGTGGTCACTGAGCTGAGGTGACACAGGTCACGTCATGGGATTGTATAGCAATCATTTATGTTACCTTAATTCCTTGATGTCTGCCTAACTGATGGGGTCCGTTCCTATTCTTGGAGAGGTCCCTTTTGTCCTTTGCCTGAAGTCCATTAAGCTGAGTGGTGGAAACTTAATTGTGTAGGGCTTTCCAAACTGTCCTAATCCAACCTTTTAAGTGATTGCTTAAAGATAAGAACCTAACCCAAAAATCGCAGATCCACATGGTGTCAAAAGGTCTTTGGATGCCAATGGGTGTTGCACAGGCTGCTCCTCTGGAGTAATTTATATTTATGTATGTTGGCAGGACTGGGATGTTGGATGTGAAATGCCCATTGAAGAGTAGAGTTATGAGCTGGATGAAATTGGAAGAGTTTGGCTTCTATTCATTGCAGTTGTAAGAGGAGGTTTCTCTCTCATGATTTACATGGTTCAACGATTTAGAATAAAGTAGCAGGTGTCTTTTTGAACATGTGAGTGCACTGGCAGAAGCAATCATTAGTATGGCTTTTGCATATGCTCCGGTAGATGCTGTTAAGTCAATATTTACTTCTCAGGGAGTAAATGCCAAAGTTGTTTCTGAGAGCTGCTACTGCTGCATCAGTGGAAGAGTTACTTGCTATGTCATCAAGTATTCTACAGTGCAGATTCCTGGAGTTTTAGAAGCATTGTGATTATGAGCTTGTGGACAGTAGCTAGAAACACAAACCTTGTTTTTCAGCAGCTCTGTACAACTTTACAGATCATCTATTTAGAAAATGTTGCACCATGACTCTCTAATGTTTTGCAAACATTACAAGCAGCTTGTCAAGTGTTTCTCCTTTAGGGTCTTCAGCACCATCAAGGAATGTGTATTCCAGTTGGCATTACTGAACTTTTGGTTAGAAGTTTTATTTTGTTGGGTGAGGAGGATAGGGGAGAGAATTTGGCTAATGACTGCAGGAGCTCTTTTAATTAGTAGGCTTTACATATGGACTGCATTTGTTCTGCGTAAGAAAAAATTCCTCCCAGCAGAAAAGCCGTGGGCTTCACTGAGGATAACAAAGGTCTGATACAAGGTAGGATATGTAAAATGAGTCTTTTGTCTGAATGCTAAAGAATGCTTTAAAAATGCTTTTTTTGGCGTTAGGACACCATTTCCTTTGGAGGACCTACCTATGCACATCTATGCTGCCAGGTTCTCTGTGAAGGGTGGCAGTAGGCAATCTGCAGGTGCAAATGTATGGTGCAGTGGCACATCAATGCTGGGCACACCTGGCATTCCTTTGAGTTTATGAATAATTACATTACTCCTGCCTCCTTTACTTTCTGCAGAAGATGCCCCCACTTTGGAAGTCTGTGGGAGGTAAGTGGGGTGTGTGAGGGGGTGTTATGCACTATTTAACCTCTGACTGCATCTCATGGGATGCTTACAAATCTTCTGGGAAAGAGACTGTAGCATAAGGCTTCTCAAGTCTTCTCCCTCTGCCTATAAAGCCAGGGGGAGCATAACCTTTTTGGAACCTAGAGACCTCTGTGGCGTTCAGGACCTGATCCATAGCGGATTGAGGTCAGTACCTTCCTAATGGGCTTTGGCTGAGTCCCTCTGAGAACAGGAGCAATTGGCTCACAGAAAGGCTGCTAACCCATTTTTCATGCTTGCCTCCTCTCTGCTGAAGGAATCAAGGGGGAAAAGCATGACTCTTAATGACTGTTGATTATAAATAATTAGGAGTAATTCAACATTTCCACTAACATGTTTAGATTGTGATGTGTTCTGCATTTATTAGTGTTGGCTTCCCTCCTGTGGCTCAGTGCCTTTGCTTAGTATCTCTCACTAGTTCCCTGTATAAACACTGGGGGTTAGATGGGAAGATGGGCCCCCAGTTTGGCATCTCACAGACGCTGGCTGCTATGCAAGTCCCTTCTGTGCTGTGGTTCACTATTGAACAACTGATTAGCAAGTGTTGAGTTTTATCTTTAGTACTTGTCCTTAGCTTAGCTGGATTTTGCATGGACTGAGAATTATTAATCTGTAGGTGATGCACAACAGAATGCTTACATAATTCAAGCAGCATTGCTTGTGTAAGCACTTAACACAATGAAATATGGTGAAGCCACATTTGTGGCATAGGGTCCAGTCAGGAACTACCATTCCATATTGCACCAGTCATGGTGCACCAATCATGATCTTTTAGTATAACCATGAGTATGTTTTTTCTTCTTTGCAGATCATGTAACAAAGCTATAACAGAGGAATCTAATAAATATTCCAGCAATGCTTTCATGTGCTGTTTTCTGTAAAATAAAATTAAAACCTGTAGCATATGTTAGTTTTTCAGGGAAATAAGTGAAAAAAAAAAGAGAGAAAGAGTAACACCTCAAAGGCTAGATGTTAGCATTTATATATACCAAAAGGAATTTTTAACAGACAAATAATAAAAAATAAAAAATTTGGAATTTGCGCATCAGAAATGGTATTGTCTTCATCCAGTTCATAAGTGTGAAGCTGAGGTGAAACTACACAGTTAAACTGTGATGTGACAAAGGCAATGTATAACCTCTTTAAAGTCTATATAAATCAAACCTTTAACCTACTGCTTTTAAAAGGGAATGCTTTTGAATAACATTTTTTTGTATTCCATTTAAATGTAGATTTTTAAGGCCGTTAGTATAGTGGTGCATCTTTTACAATGAAATGTTAATCAGGACTCTTTTGTAGCAACTTGGTTCGAAGATAAAATATTTAGTGCTGTTGTATATTGAGCCCACATTCCTTCCATACAGACACGGGCCCTCTCCCCCTTCCTCTTTCCCTCTCCTCTTTCCTTTTAATATTTTTTTTTTATTCTCCACACCATCAGAGTTGTAGGGAAATATTGTATTTAATATTTGAAGGCCTGATCTGTGCATTCCCATACTGATAAAACTTGACTTGGTTATGGTTCTAGCAGACTGCTAGCAAGGAACTGTAATACTTGGATGAGTGAATATAGTTAATGTCCAGAATCAGTCTCTTTCTTGTTTATCCTGTGTTACTGAGTAGAAAACTATTTTAGCTGTCTTTAGTTAACTTTCGTTGCTGGGCAAATTTGTGATATTAGAGGAAATCTGGGTCTCTATATCCACTGATTACAGTAATTCTCAACTTGTAGATACAACTGCATTGTACAGCCATGTAGATCCCTTGGGTTTTGGTTTGTACTGCTATAACCAAAATACTCTAGCATTCAAGGCAATGTGTGCCCTGAAACACAGAAGCTACTAGGAACTGTGTTACTTAAGTCAATCAATCTAAGTGTAGGCATAGACTGCTCACAGGTTGAGGGCTTAAAAAATCACTTTATTTAGTTACTAAATCTATTTTTAAAAATTGATAGCTTTTGAATAAAGAAGCATGGAAAATAAATTTTGTTCTTACTAACGTTCCATCATAATGAGCCTAAGTTGATTTCCTCTTGTATCATGGGTAAGAGTTTGTTCCAAGAAAAATACTTGTTTAATGAAGTCATATTTCATTTAAAGTGTGATTGCTATTTTTTTTTTCATATTTTTCTTATTGATAAATTGATCTTTCTGGATTTTTTTGACTAGTTTGGCTATGCACATTTCAATAGAAGCCAAAATGATAGGAATATTGTAACATTAGACTGATTTAAACTGAGTTCCACAAAACCTTAGATTTCACAATACAGGAATGGTCTTCCTTGAAACACGAATTTACTTCAATCGTGTCTCCTGTGTTTCATTTTCATTTTTTAAAGAAACATGGTAATAAAAAAGGTCAGGAGTCAGTCTGTCACAGAATGGAAATGTGGGATTAAGGGCATAGGGTCTGCTTTCAGTGAAGTGTAGAGCATGCATTTGGACTGTGAGGATGAGAGGAGCAAGGAAGATTGTCTAATATTTATGCATTGGCAGGATTTTACTGTGGGATTATAGTTTGTCTTGTCTAAACTCTGCTTTCAGAGAATTGGTGAGTTTTCTGCAGCACAACCTGTATCAGTGCAAGCAGCCTGTTGATCCTTCTCTTCAAACTTCCTAATGTCCACTGCACTGAAGATACTTACCATGGGGTTTTTTGTCTCCTTTTTAACACAGGGGAAAAAACCCCACAAAAACTCAAGAGAACTTGATGATGAACACTTTGACACCTTCCCAGACTATTAGGCTCTTCTGAACAAAATGCTGTTTTCTCAACTTGCACCATACTGTTTGCTGCAGGTGTATGGTACTGTGCATACAAATACAAACCAAGCTGTTTGAAATCAAAAGGCAGATTGCATCATTTTACTTGGTGTGCAACACCCCAAAATATTCAGTGGTACCTCTAGTGGGGATGGTGGTATAAAAGTATTCAAATTTGGAAAACCTTGCCAGCCATGTTCACTTGAGCTCATGGTATCACTATAATTACACTGGCAAGTTAATACCAAAATAATGCCAGGTATTTCAGTTTTGTATGTAACAGGAAACTAGTATAAACATTTTCTAATTTTTTTTTACCAGTCTCTTCCAGTTCTGCAGGAATCACAGAGCTTAGGAAAAAGAAGTCTTTGACTGTTGTATATGTGGACTCCTTGTCTCCGAAAGAATCATTTTGGTATGGAATGAAGAGACTAACAGCCCATTGCTGTGTAGGTTCCAGATTTTATTTGGTCCTGATAAGCCCAGAAATTTTGGAACAATGTGTGCTCCACTGGTCTTTGAGGCGTTTCTTGTTCCATTTCACTGAGATTTTTACTGGAATCATGGACTAAATTTCTGTCTGGATTCTTACAGCACAGCTACAGCTACAGCTCCATTTGTCAGTGACAAAGCACTTTTAATGATATTTTCTTAGTTTTATAACAAGGAATCTTGGTCTCCAGACATGAAAACAAACTAGTAAGCAGTAACCTATGAGAGCTGAAATCAAGCAGGCAAAGCTATTATATCAAGGTATCCTAAGAGCCATTGTGCTGTGACACAGGAAAGCTCAGCCTGGGTGCCAATAGGAAGCTACTGGTATTTCCAGACTAGCTAAGATTGGTTTAGCAACTAAATCAGTGATAGTACGCCCTAGGAAGGCTTTATTATACAGAGGGTAATTTTTGCTCACAAAACTTCATGAGATAAGCGTCACTGAAGTCACAAGTCAGCAGTGAGAACAATGACACTAATTGATTATAAGCCAGCCCGGGTGAGGGGGAAACTCATCTCCCCAGGGCAGTGCTCCTTCAGAGGCTTGGATCAGTTTTATCTCTGTGTTGCTTCTCTGAATGGCTCCTCTTGGTTTACATTGGTTTTAAGTGAGAGTGTAAACAAGTTTGCAGTGTTTAGTTCATAGCACTTTATGTCATGTGCCCTTTGGAAGTGCTTTCTGAGGTCTTCCCCAGGACTATTTGAGCATGAGGTGGGATCCTTAAATTTTTAAATAGCAATTGTGGTTTGCCCTGGCTGTAATCATCTCCACCCTGCCTTTCAGTCACTGAGCACAGCTTTACAGAGCCTGCAAATGCTGTTCCTTAATTGCTTATGAGCAATAGAAGGAACTCTTACACTAGCCAGATTTTCTTAAAAAAATGACTGTTACATATTAAGCTGTCTCTTATGGTTAAAACGAGGCAGCCTTGTTTTGTGGGGGGGAGTGAGAGCCAGGGACCAAACCAATTGCAATCTGAGTCTAATCAACTTGCTGTGTGACTTGGGTCTTTATTCTTTCAGAGCATGTTAAAGGGAGGATTATATATCTTACACTTAATCGTCTATTGTTTAGGAAGATTTTTGCATACAGAGGGTTCTTGGATGTAGATGTTTAAGCTGGTACCTTGATGAGCATGAGGCCTGTTGTCCTGCTTCCTGGAGGACTTCACTGCTAATCTGAAGCCCTGTATCATGCGGCTTCAGTTCACCAGAAAAATGAGATCTTTTTCCTTTCCTTACCCACCCTTGCAAGAGGAGGAGGAGGAGGAGGGAGGAGACGAGTTGGGACAATAGAGCAGTTCGCAATGGTTTCCACTAGCTGCCTACGGGAGGGAGGATCTCTTCAGGCTCTCACTCCCTGCTGCCTGGGAGTGGAGGAGTGGGAAGCAGAGGGTGGTGCACTAACTGCATCCCCATGAAAGACTGCTCTGAGCTCCTGCTGCTCTCTCCTCCCAGGCCTTTTGCCTCCATGGTGTGTTGTTTCTGTGGTAACAGGCAGCAGATACTAGAGCTGGACGTGTTGGCAGAGGCAGCAGCTAGATCAAACTGGCCCTGCTCAGAACAGGGCTAAAGCTGTTGATGTTCCTTCTGCCAGGGTTACGGAGGAGAAGTGGGGAGGGACCTACTGTGCCATAGGAGTGGTGGAGGAGGTGGGTCGTATACTGTCCTAGGGCTCACAAGCTTGGGTGCCATTGCAGCCAGGCAGCTGCTCCTCTCTTTCAGAAAAAGGAGTGGACTCGCACGAGCTTGTGGGGGCATCAGTCCAGTTTTGACCATGGGAATTTAAGTCAGGGCTGTATTTATTTGCTACCTGATTTGGTTCATCTTTCCTTACCTATGCTCTGCACTCTGCTGGAGGCATGATTCAGTCCTGGACAGGGAAGACTGGGCTATGGGTTATTGGAAAATAAAATGGGAGGTGGTGAAAGACAGTGGATCAGAAAACAAGGGGACTTTTCAGCAGGGTAAGGGAAATGACGTCTGGATTAAAATAAAAAAAGGAGAAATACATTTTTTAAATCGTGATGGATAGAAGGTAAGACATCCAAAACAAAGCTAAAAATAAGTGTTAAATAACTAGGAGAAAGAGATCAAGATGGTGGAGGAAGACAGACATAAGCTTAAAATAAAAAGATACAAAAATGAATGTGTGAACTTTTTTTGGGAAAGGACATCTGTGGTAAATCAAAAGCTAAATAGAAAAGACGATAGGGTAGCAGAACTAGGATAGAAAGAAACAAACAGAAAATCACCAAGTAGAGAAAAACATACAAGAGAGATCCATGTCTAAAAAAAAAAAGACATTTTAATGACAAACCAGTATACTGTTACTTTAACATACTGAACCCCAGTTTCTAGCCCTGCTTCTCAAACTCAGAGTTTCCTTCTGATTAATGAAGTAATTCAATACCGTGTGTGGAAAAGAGAGATGGCATTTTTACACCTGTAGAAAGAGTGATGTCACATGTTTTGGTTAGGATGGTGAGAGTTAGAAAAACAGTCTGTATGAGTGTTTTTAAGTTGGAGGAGTTGGTGAGATCACAGCTTGAGCTGAAATCTAGACATTCTGCTGAAACAACTTCATGCATAAGAAGTGGCCTGTAGAATTTTTTTTCCTTAAGAAAGCCAAACAAACCTGAAACAAAAATAACTTCTCCCACAGTTTGGTGGCAATCTTCAGTCAGGCCCCAACTGATGAGTCTCACAACAGGAAACCTCAGTTTGCAAGTATTTTGAGAGTCATCAGGGTTCTCATTATTTTAAGTCTACAAGTGATGAGTGGTGTAGTATGTAGTGGTAAACATAGAAGTAGAGTGATATTTACAAAACCAGCATAAATCAACTGATGTTGGCTTCTTGGTGGCAGAGTTCCTGGTAGAGTTGCCCAGGGGATAATGACAGGAGTTGTTACTGGTGCAAGATCATGCCCTGCTTCAGGAAATTGAGATGAGGTTGCATAAGTGGGAGAGAAGGTAAAACAACACAAGAAGTTGCTGAATTTGTCAGAATTTGGAACTGGAATTCTGTTTGTGTATACTGTGGCAAGAGTGGCCATTTCTATTTCTTCTTCTGCCTTTATCTCTTCAGTTTTCTACCCTCCCTCACTTTGTTTTCTCAAGTTACCCTTTGCTGTGATCCGATCTCCTTGCTAAGTATTTCTCTTTGCCAGGCTCCTGTTGTTTACACCTTATTTGCTCTCTCGATTTTTTTTTGGTCTTCTATGCAATTTTTTTCCCATTCTCTCTCATTTTTCTGCCCATTTCTTAAGTTGACCCCATTTAAAACTGCCCTGCACTTCTGAAGCCAGCCTCTGCTTTGTCACACTCCCTCTCTTCACTACAACCCTCCCTTCAGTTCCCTTTGTTGTGAGGTTGTCATGCACGATTTTCCTTACGTCTTTCACCCTGGTTGCCTGCCTGGGTTGCTGCTTTGGCAGCATAACCTTACTTGATTTCAGCACTACCTGTCTCTGATGCTTTACTTACTGTTTGATGTAATTGGATCAGAATTTGATAGTTTCTATATTCCTAGAGCTTTCTAGAGCTGCTCTTCACTCTGCTTATTTATGGAAATAGCAATTGTAGTTTTCTTCAGGTTGGTTGAAGATCTATCAAAGTTTCCCTTTTTCTGCTACCTATATATTTTAGTTTTAGTAAGAATCTTGAGCACTGAGTTAGTGAAGTGACTGGTCACTGCAGGATGGAGAGAATGAAAGAGGCAGAACTGCTAGTATATTTAAATAAAAGGTAGAAACTACGTAACTAGATTTTTTTTCTGTTGATTCACCATCCCTAAATACTTTATGCAATTTGCAAAATGAGAATGCTTTTATTACATGTCTCTTCAAAACCTGCTTGGGACAAGATAAGGTGATGAATGAATGCCTTAGGGCCCTGATGAAAACCTATATTTATTGTTTTAAAAAATCTTCCCATTTAATGAAAATCAGGCAACATACTAGACTGAGCATGCCCACAAGATACACCAACATACACAAAACACAGAAAAATCTGTGAATCACATTGCGTAAGTGGTTGTACATACTGGCACTGCAGTTCTCCGTAGACACATGATGGTGATGTTTGCAAGCTGTAGGCCTTCAAACTTGGTTTAGAAATGAGTGTGAAACATATTTTACTACTGCAAAGTTTGCAGTAAGCAAACAGTATATGTTGGTGTTTTGTGTTCTCTTATTGATAGTGTGCATGCCCAAAGAAAGCTGTTTATCTTTTTATAAATATTTACTTCAATGCCAAATGCTGATCTAACAAAAAGTGGATTTCTTAAATAAAGTTCTGCCAAGGTTTGTTAGTCTTTGATTAGTCTTGTGTATACTGGTCAGCAGTGCTGAAGTATTGCTGTCATGACTGTGACGTGGCTACACTCTGACACGTGATATGGATGCCACAAAGTTTGACACAAAGTTTGACAGAATGTGCTTAAAGGTGCAAAGAGAGATTATTTCATAATTGTCATTTCCCTTGCCTATACTCTGCCTGCTGCTCTGTTTTCATTGTAATTTATTTTGATATATTAATTGGTTGCTATTTTCCAGATAAAGCTGAGATGGAAGTTGTTAATTCCTGTCTCAAAAGTGTCCTGCCTGTAAGGACTGGGTAAAGCTAACAGAAGCACGCCCAACATAAAATAAGTGTTTCCATTAAGCCCAGGTCCAGGTGTCGAGCACCTTTTCTCTCTCATTCTGCAGCCATGCTGGAGGCTGGTTTGAGCTAAGTCAACAGAAAAGCTGTTAGTTCTGAAGATCTCAGGTAGGAATGTGACCTACTGAACAGGTCATCTTATTGATGCATCAGTATGGCAGGCGTTGTCTGCAGTTGCAGCGATGGCGACCAGCACTACAAAGAGCTTTGTAAAAGATGAAATCACTGAACTGAACACCACTGAGCAGGGCTGGTGCTGCTGAGTCCCTTCTGTGTAGAACTGGTAGCAGTGATGTGTTCCTTGTGGTTCATAAACAGAAATGATACAGAACAAATGTGTTATGCTTCATCAACTGTTACCACCATATTCCTTAAATATGATGATGAACACAATATAATTAACTAAAATGTGCATCTGTCTAAATGTGTTGTATCATGTGGTATAAAGCTGCAAGACAGTATCCTCCGATTTGTTATCACATTTCTAGGAATGATACAGCCTCACAGTAAAAGGTCTTGTACTTAGTCTTGTATTCAGAACAAAACATGAAAACAGTTTCTTCAGACTGAAATTTGAGTATTTTTGGAGAGGTTATCCTGTAGTGTTTGGGGTAGTTTCAGAGACAGGACAGTGCTTCCTCTTTCAGCTTGCCAAGAGTGATCGGAATCCAGGAAATAAAGGAAAACCCCATTCTCTTTTTTTTTATATTTCAAGTTTTTCCCACAGCTACCATCTGCAGCCTGGATGATATGAGAGTGAGGAAGAACAGTCTTTGGTTTTCATTGCAAAAAGGGGAATAATGACGTGTGTAACACTGTAAGTTACTAGTGAGGGTTTGATACTTGGCTACTTGTGCTTGTTAGCATACCTTTGGGATGCCAGCAAGGTGAAGACTTCCGTGGAATCCATTGAAATCCTTTAACATATTTAATCATATTTCACTAAATTGCATTGACAGCATCACATTTATCATTTGCATTGTGTATGCACTGCATATCTGTGCTCATAACATTCTAACACAGATTCTATTGACTTCCCCGTTCTGAAGTCTGTAAAAGATTTGGGGTATTCACTCTTCACTGTGAACCTCTAGTGGTCTGGAGAAAGACATACCTGTGTGTATGTGGCAGCTTGAGTGTGACCTGTCTGTGTTTAAAAGCACTGGTCCATAAGTATTTTGTTAGTCCATAGTGGATTATTTCCAGGAAATTCTGGTGCACCAGTGCTGACCTGCTGACCAGCTATGTCTGTGCTGCTTCTTTGCTGACTGGTCACATCACAGTGGCTCCTTGCTTGCTTGAAGCTGCTGAAATGCATTAGGCATAGCTAGAAGGTGCACGTGTAGTTACTCTTTTTGGACAGGTAATTTCTGTAGTTGCTGTCAGTAAATGTGATGTAAATATTAAAAATGTTAGATTCTAAGCCAGTCTAATGACTAAGTTCTGAGCAACCTAGTTTGAGGCACCCTACTGTATTTTCTTTTTACATGAATGATTTCTGGGGATGTGAGTACTTTGGGGATTTTATAATACTCTGAGGCAACTCTCTGGCCTGAATAAATGAAATGTACATTCTTTGGCTGTCACCTAGATGGTGCTTACTGTCTTAAACACAAGACTTGCTGAAAATTTTGTCTTCTAAAGGAGCAGGCTGCACATTCTTTCTTCACCCAAGAAGGTGGGAAAGTTCTGTAAGTGGAAGAATAACAGCACAGATGTTAAATGAAGAGGTATAATATTGAACAGAAAGATATGTGTTTTCTTCGTGTTTTTCAATGTTTAAGATGTTTTTTCAAATGGAGATATTACTGGATGATGCTGTTTTACCTTGGCATATGTTAATAGCTGCCCTGAACCCACTTATGCTTCTGTGCAAGAAGAGACTTAATGGTGCGTAATCAACTTTTGCCAGATGCTTAACAGTGCAAAGCCTTTAACAATTTGTACAAGAAAGGTGTAAAAGAAAGCATTTGTATGTTGGATACAGCTCCATCTGACTTGATAAAAATTGATGCAAGAGTGGTTGACACTTAATGTAGGCTGCTCTGAGCTAATATTGACCCAGCATGTCAAGCTAGTATGTGTCAGAGAAGCTCACGAGGTCACACAGGGTAAACAGGATAACATGGATCTTAAATGAAGTAAACACTGAGTAAACAGCATCACCCTGAGCAAACACTGATCATTTGGACTGAGGGGTTTTTTTTTGGTTATTAGCTTGCGAAAAGGTGTGGAACTTAGTTCAACAACAGTTTTGACTGCCACAACTGAGAGGAAGATTTTTCATCCACATGGACTCTTGCAGTTTGAAGATGGTGAGTGTTTTGGGTGTGGTTCTGACAAACTGCAGCTGCTGGAGTGTACTTCCAGCTCCGTCACTGATAGCATAATCTCTGTGCCTTGGTGTGCACTGTTCCAAATCCTGGAACCCTGGGCTCTGGGGACTGGCTGGTGTTGCTACTGTCCTTGAAAGGTTTCAATGGAGCTGGTTGTCACTGTCTTACTGGGAAATTCTAGAGGCCTTGCAGAATGAGGTGCTGTTGTTTGAGGGATCCTCAGTACTGAGACTTTGCTGTACAAAGGATTAATCTTTTATCTGTCACCATTAAAGTGAACTTTAATAATATGTGAACTTTCTTTAATAATATGTGAACTTATCCATAGCCAGGTGATTTATTGTCCTGGAAAGCTGGTCCTGGCAGCTGATATGATGGACTAAAATCATATTCTCTAGTTTGCTGTTTTATTTTTCTGTTTGTGCTGGGAATTGAAAGGACGTAGAGGAGAAAGAAGGGGGAGTTCTTGCGATAGTATCAGTTAAAACACTTCCTCAGTATGTCTTGCGTTGGTTGAGGTATTGCAGTATCATGAGTAGGAGTATATGTAGCCTAGCCTAGCTGCGGTTTCTTGCTTATTGGCATGCTTCAGGAATGGCAGGAGTATTTTGACTTTTTGCCTTGTTGCTTAATTTCATTCACAAGAATCTTATATTTCTGACATTACTCCTCATACTTCAAAGAAGAAACACTTCAAAGTCGTGTCCTTCTGGATGCCCTGACACTAAACTTGCTCTTCCTTTAGCCTCAAATTTTGTCTTTTTTATTCCAAGAAATGTTCATCTCTACTAATGAGGGATAACTGTCAGGGGCTTTAAAGAAGTCCTGTCTTGAACCCTGCCTACCCCCTCTCTTGCTGTCTAAGTTACAACTTCTTACTGTGAAGAGTTTATAAGCAATGATGTGATTGGATCCTGAGAGCTAATGAAGGCCAGCAGCATAAGGACTGCTGTTTTCTGTTACTGGCCAGTCATGCCATTATTTTGATGGGCTGCTGTAACCACCCTCCTGTGTCTGATTTGGGCAGTTTCTCACAGTGAGACATTCCAGTGCGTGTTGTCACTGGTCTGCTTGCACTCTGCCCCCTGCTAAAGACCTTGGGGGTAGATGGCCAGATACTTATAGAAATGAATTCAAGAAAAGCACAAGTGGTTTAGCCAGGGCCCTTCCAAATGGTGTGTAGACACAGCTCAGCTGCTCTTCTTGCCACTATGTATTTGTGACTGGTCATCTATATTGAAAGAAATACTTACTATGTGGACAAAACCCCTTACTTAAAGGCTGTAAGTTAAATGTCAACTGTGATAGGATCTAGGATATACAGTTGCATGCAAACCTGCTAAGACAGTAGCCTTGTTTATGTATATTGATTCTGAGAGGGAAGAAACCTTGTTTGTTCAGTGTTTCTATCAAGAGATGCATGGTGCCCATGAGAAAAAAGGATACTGTTGTGATGCTTTTGTGTGCAGTGATGTCTGGGCCGTTTGACCATGGGAAGAGAAGAGGTGGACAGAGGTTGGAACAATGCACTTCATACTTTCAGTTTGGGAGGATGGATGGATGGATGGATGGATGGATGGATGGATGGATGGATGGATGGATGGATGGACGAAAAAGGCTGTTAATGAGAGAGCTTCTGGCTTGTCATTATTTAGTATGTGCCTTTGCTGGGAAAGCTGGGTGCTTCAGAGGAAGTCATTATGACTGGCATAGTAGCAACTGTGGAAATACCAGAGTGAGGGGCTTTCAGGGTACAGTACTTTCCAGAGTACGGTACTGATTCCAGGCTGTGATAACGAAGATCTGTTAAAATGTTAAGATTAGATAAATGACTGCTGTCTGTCAGTACACAGTACAATCTCTTCTTCCAAGCTGTTAGCAGAGCCCAGTTAGTATCAAATAACTAGTCTGTCAGAGTTGGGTGGTACATTAGATCTTTTTGTTCAAAATTACCGGCTTGTAGTTGTTTTGGCCATTTTCAAGCTCATTGCACTGTACAGTTGTCACCAAGATAATGCTGGATGCCTTCCCTGTGGCATATTTTTCTGTTGTGTCTATGGTTTTTGAAGTTCATTTATAGAGGATTTAAACATCTCTTTAATAGACTTGTCTTCCCCAGTACCCTTCTTGTCTTCAACTGCAGACTTGTACTGCTGCTGGAAGTCAGTGCCACATCCAGAGCTGAGTAGCCCATGGGATTAAGCTAGGAATTCCTCTTTGCTGTGCATCACCCCACCCCCAGTGCTCTTTTCATACAACAGAGAGCTTTTTTTTGCCTATATTTGCATAAGCTGCCCCCAGATCCTGCTATCTCTCTACATCTCAGTTATGCTCTCATTTACTACTGGGTTTCTGCCAGCTGGGTTTATCATTAATATTAGCAAGATGTAGCTGCTGAATTAGTTTGTATACATTTTTCTATGCAGATTCCTTGCTTTTTTTCATCACCCTCTGGGTGCAAAATGGACAAATAGCATTACTAGCAATCTGGACTAGCAAACCACTTACATGTACAGTCAAATTCTCTTCTGTATTTGATAACAAACTGAGAAGGTTGAGAGGGAAGTTAAATACATTGGAGCCAGTTGCTGGAGCGGGTGGACAATGCTGTGTTATATTGGAAGCGTGAAGCATGAAAACCTGCGATATTTCATTTGTTAGCTTTGCTTAAAATTGCTATCAACTTTTCTTTCTGAGTGACTATACTGCCTTCAGGATGGCAGAAGAAAGGGTGATAGGGCAGTGGGAAGGAATTATCTGTTCCTGTGTTAGCGTTTTATATTTTACTCATCAGTGACTTTTTGTTAAGGAAAAAAGGCAAGTATGAAAGGGGTGGCGTATAAAAGAAAAAAGTGGAATAAGGAGAAAGGTGGGAAAGTAAGCTTGGAGGGGAAGAGGTAGTGCAGGTATTCTTGTCAAGTTAAATTCAGTTTTGTTTAAGTACTTTCATGCTAGACACAGAGCTCCTCAAATGCTAGTTGTGTAAAAATGAATGAATTTTTATGTAAGGCAGTATTTTTACCTGTTGGCTCTTACAAAGCCATTCAGCTTATGCATATGATCAGAGAAATTAGTTCCTATTTAGAATACCCATGTTCAATCTACATTAAAAGCAAGAAAAGTTTTGTTGTTGTTAGGTCTCCTAAAAGCCTTGATATGTTCACTAACAGGAAGAAATGTAGCTCTGTTTTAAAGAAAAAATAGATGCAAGCCATATGTACTGTGCACGGAAGGAAGCATCTAAAATCTGGTTTGAGTAAAGAACTGTTCTCTGATCTCTTTGTAGAGCTGAAGGGAGAAGTATTATTTTGTTAACAATTCCCTTGCTCCAGTTTTGTTCTGTGGTTGATTTTCTCTCCAGTTTGGTTAGCTGTTAAGCGATGGTAACAGTGTTTTAAATCTCATTATCCCTCAATGATAAATATAGCTGCTCCCAAATTGGAACTTAAACATTTTGACCACGAAGTTAAAATTCAGAAGATAAAATCTAAATGTATACCAGCTAAGCACAAATACTTGAGAATTTTTCTTGAACTTCTAAGGTTGCCCTTAGCCTTATTTACAAACACCCATACTTACAACAATCCTTAGATGATTTTGTATCCCAGTAGTGGACTGCTTCAAAGTTGTCCTAAGTCAAGCTCCTGCAAGTAAAGCAATCTGTAGTTTTTCTCTCTTATTTCTACTGTCGTTTCTCCAACACGGAGATTGTCCTGGCTGTGTAAGAAGAAAGATGAGATGTGATTTAATTACTCCACAGCTTTAATAACTCATCTGGGAACAGTGACAATTAACTATCCTATACAGTTCATCAATCTTCAGTGGATCCTGGATTTTTTTTAACAGGTTTTATCAGCAAGATAGGGTACATGTGCTTTGTCTTCTCCATTTGATCAGAGCAATGATACCAGACAGCTCCCCCCAGCTCAAGTGATATTTTCCAGTTGTTATTGGAGTAACGGAGGTAGAGGGAAATACTTGAAAGTTCCCAGTTTTTTGTTGTCTAGGCAAACTGCCTCTGCAGTGGTGAAGAAAGGTACGTTCAAATGAAAATTGAAGGGAAGGGTGAGTATTCTGAGTGTTGCACTCAAGAGATGCCAGTTAAACATGGGAAAATTTCTTGTACTTTCTTTGTACTTCCAACATGACTGAGACCTCACCATGTTTTACACTGAATGAACAGTACAGCAATTTTTTTTTAAAGGTAGAAAACCATATATTGTTTGGGTAACTGATTTTTAAATACGGGGTATTCGGTAGTTCTCAGAGAAACTCAAATTGGGTAGCCTGAAAAAAACCAAAACATTTTTGTGGTGCTATTGAAGGACCCGTTCTGAGGGGCCTCACTTCGCTCATTTGTGAATAAATGTCTGCTAACAGACATTTCCTGCTGTGGAGAGCTTATAGTCTGAAGAGCCAAAACAGATAAAGGCAGAGAGACAAAAGTCTCAGAGGTGCCGGCTGCACAACATTTGTGGAGATCCTGGTCCCTCGCATCTCCGGACTTCTATGTAGGCACAGACTCATACCAGTTGTTCACTAGGACAACCGTGTTTGGGAATTCAGTTGCTAAACACAGTATAGGTCAGTAACTCATGTTGCACAAAAGTGCAAATAAGTAGGAATTTTTGCGGTGTCATTAATTACATCGAACCTAGAGCTCTTATTACTTGGAGCAACTCAATACCACCAATATAGAAGATTTTTCTTTTTTTTTTCTTGGCATCTGACTTGCATCTGGTTTTCAGAAAGACAAGCATGTGTGCATGCTAACAAATGCACAGTTATAGATACTGCTTGAAAACACAAACTGTTTAAAGTAGATCTTATGCTAGATACTCTGAAGATGTGTTCTCTGAAAATGGGTTCTCAGGCTCTCTAGACTATGCATGTACAGCTAGGGACACTAAATGGGTGGTCTTCGTTGGTAGTGGACAAGACCATCTCTTCACCTTGCCAGAACTGTTGTACATTTTCTTACTACTAATGAAGCACTTGGATATTGTAATGAGTGCCAGAGAAAGTCCAGGAGGAAATTAATAATCTGTTTGCAGAGCTGACTTCAATGAAGCCAGTATATGGAGCAGAGTAACCACACGTTAAACTCCAAGATGAGAACCAGTTAGTGATAAACTGCTTATGAAACACACACTGTCCACCCTGTGGGTTGTACTGGGTGAAGCTGGGGTGTTGCAGAGAAAAATGGCATGTTACTTTGCAGGTGTCTTGAAGCAGATGGTAGTTACACATGCCATGCTGCACAGGCAGACATTACTTTGCCATGCCTTTCTCATGTGGACTTGATGTTACTTTCAAACTATCCTTTTTCTTGTGTTTTTCATGTTCCAACAGTTCTGTGTGTGCATAGATGCGTAATGCTTCAAAACCAGTGCGTGATAATTTTGTTTTACACTTGTGGCAAAAATGCATACCTACTATCAAGTCCTTACAAGTAAAACATAACAATTTGAAATGAGGGAGGATAAATTAATGGCCTACTGCTACAGAGCAGGTAGTTGCAGTGGGATAAGGGACTTTTGTGCTCTACAGATGAATAGCTGCAGGACAGAGTCCTAAGTGATTAAGCAGTGATGGTTGATTTTTCTCTACCTCTCTGTTCAGCAATATTGTTGACACCGAGTTCTGTTGCCTAATGATTTAGAAACCTGCTTGCATGCCATTAAAATTTTAATTACTGACTTCTCAGTAATGAGACAACTTGATGGACCATGGGTATTTTATTGGTTTAAGGTGCAGTTTGTTCCCAGCTTCCTGTGGGCCTACTCCTCCATTTTTTCCTGCTTCCACTGACGTGAAGAGAGGTCTTGTTGAGAAGTTGAGAAGAAACTGCTTTTTACAGTGAACCCAGCTTCTCATATACAAGTCTGGTATTTCTGCAGCCATGCTCCTGGTCTATGAAGATTACAATGATCACTCTTGGGCCACACTTTTATTTACTGTTCTTCATCAAGGCTGCGCACATACAGTTTTTCAGTTTGTGATGGAATTTATGGTCAGCCTGACAAAACAGACTCTATAATACAGTCCATCTTCATGCTTGCATATAGTTTCATGAGTGGTTGATAAACCTGCTAGGTATATTACAGTATTCCTGTGCGTTCTATTCCTCAGTGGTTGAGGGGGATTGTGGAAGACAAATGCCTAGTCCTCAAGAGAATACTCAATAACTGAATCATCCTGTACTGCTGAAGCCCACAGAACCTCATGTGATTTCTCTTGCACTTTGGTGCTGATTTGTTGTAGGATTTATCCTGGAAACTTGCTCCAGATCATATCCCTAATCAGCAGCTCTGCTCCAAATGCAAAGCTGCTTGGAGTAGAAATGGACCTTCCTGGGAATTGCCTCCAGGGCATGGCTTTCTGTCTTAGTTCTCTGGTGTCTGGTAAGATGCTGGGTCTGATCAAAGTTTTTTTTTCTGATGGGATGCTTATTACACCTTGCTCCTAAATACTTTCTGTATTATATAGAGAAATTACTCTGCAACCTCAGTGTTAGAGGGTTGGTAAGGCTCTTCTACCTGGCTGCTGCCCTTTTCTTGGTAGAAATCTAGTATAGAAACACTTGCCTCAGACAAAAATGGTTTAATCCAATCAATGAGTTTCAAAGATTCATAGAATAGATACCAAACTCCTTTCTGCCTTCCCTTGATACTTTTCAGCCTTGTTTCCCTCATAAATGAGGAAAAAGAACATTGTATTACGGGAGGAGAGCCATCCCTTTGAGTGCGGTTATGTACTGCATTATGTTGCATCACAGCACGCATCCTGGCATCCTGGGTTTTGTCCTATTAACATAAAAAATCAATAGGGTACCAAAAATGCTAGAAATCCAAATTTGAGCTTTTTCCCCTCCTATCTTCTTTCCATTTATCCTGAAGTTTATACTTGTAACTCAAGATGCATATGTTATACTAGTTCAAGCATGATGTGTTGCTCTGGCTAAAGTTTTATGACATATTGTAAGTTAACATGTTCTGAGAGTGTTGTGTAGACTTAAGTATGAACTAAGCTGATGAGTTAGGGAAGCACAAGGGAAAGTTAAAATTCAAAGTGTTGTCCAGCTATCTATCTGTATTTTTTGCACCGCCTTTTCTGTAGGACACCTGCTTAGTTGAGTGTGTTCACCAGCCTTTTGTAAGGTCCTGCCTGTAAGTTCTGGCGCAGACTCATTTGAATGCAAGTTATGAAGATGGCATTGGAATGGTCTTCAACAAGGGGGAGTGTGTGTGGCTGCTGATGAAAACCCAGATTTTTTTGGGAAATAGCGAAGGTTAGGAGAGCATAAATATCTTCTTTAAAGTAACTTCTTTGATGAGAGAATTTGAAGCTCTGCTGGGATATGCAGACCCATAAGAGTGATCCATATGATAACAGATGGAATGGGGGGGAGGATGGGGAATACAGGTGAGATAATACTCAAATAATAATCTATTATTGACATCTATTTACATAATTTCTTTATGCACTTGTATATTCTTTTTTTTCAGCTGACTTGTGATATACAGTAATTTCCATGTAAACCAAAGGGCAGGGATCTTATACAGGCTATGATTTGATCCAGTGCAAAGAAATTGCTCTGAATGGAGATGTTAAATTTTTTTAAATGTATTGAAGGAAAAGAAAGAAATAGAAAACTTAATGTGTTAAGAAATCTGGACAGATAAGTGGTAAAAATACCAAGAAATGAATTTGGGTTCCTGCTGCTTTCTTGATTCGCAGGTGGTTGTAAAAACATACAGGTATACTGTGCTTTGGAAAGTCGGTGAGCAAATGCAGGCCACGGCATAGAGCTCACTTTAGCTGTTCCTGAAATTACTAAGACACCCCTGATTTTTGCCAGTTAGATTGCTGGTTCAAGGCTTTGGTTAATATCAAAAGCAGTGCATATACTTTGATGTTAACACTCTAATGTTCAAGTTTACATCTTTGTTTCCATGATTTTTGAAGATAAGACCTAAAAGAGAGAGAAGTCTGTAGTTCAGTGCAGCTGACAGTGGTAACCTTACTGCTCTGGAAAAGATTTTTTTCTGCTCTTTAGAAAGGAGTTGCAACAAGCAAGACCAATATGTATTCTGCTGTGAGAAGGCTGTGGACTGTCAGTCTTCTTGCATGAAAAACTGTGATTTCTAATGGGAATTTCTTCTTTAAAACTAGCTGGTTTTGATGTTACAAGTCCGGTGCATCTGAAATGGCTAATTGACTTTTATAGGACAAATGTGTTAAATCTCATATCCTCTGCAAGGAGGATATGTTAATACAACAAATGATTGTGGCACAGTTGACAACATAGTCACGAATAATTGTAGAAGTACCTGGAGGTATCTAGACTACAAGCTGTCCTCTAGTTTTCATGTTTTCAAGACTTGTGGTAAAACTGGTATGAGCAATGATATTAGCATAAAAGTATTATTCTTAATTTGATGAATTTGATAATATAATGTGGGAGGCTATCTGTATTGTGGTTCCAAAAGACCATAGTTTATGAAGGAAAAAATGACTTCTTATTAGTGCCAGCAAGATGGAACTTCTGTCCTGCACTGGGGAAGAAAGAACATGGCTACTATTTGGAGAAAAAGCTTCTTTGACTATTTAGCAGCCTGGTGAGGTGCTGGTAAATCAGGTGCCATTCAATATTCAATAATTCAGGATGTTTATTAAAAGTCATGATTCATCACTTAAGGTAGTTAAATTATGAAGAGGGGCAAGCAGAGTGTTTTGGATGAGGTCTCTCTGCTGCTGGATGAATAGCAAGGGTCTAGATGGGTTAGGCCTCCTTAATTCAGGGCAATAACACCTCAAAGGTTGATTTAGTAATTTTCTTCTGGTTTTATGTGTTTTTTCTTTTTTTTTTCCCCCTTGCCTTCAGAGGGACATGGTAAAATAGTTATTAGTCAACAGTTATGTATTTGTGGGCAAGTTGTGGACAAGCATTTGATGTAATAGAAATGGGAGGCACGCTCTGTTTTTTCAGAACTGGAACATTTAATGTGCAGGGGGTGATTTGTAGGGCAGTTTTGGGTTAACTCTTCAACGCATTTTGCCTTCAAGTCTAAGTGGATGTTTCTGTATATAAATCAAATGGACCTTGAATCCTTCAATCATATTGTGCTTATTTGCTGTATAAAAATAGTTTTTCTCTTACTAAATCAATTATCAGTATTTTATGCATTTGGTGAGTGAAGAAGACGAAGTTGTGCTGACTACAGTTTTGCATTCCTCTGAAGCACACAGGAGTCACATAAGTGGTTATACTGCTACACAGTGGTTTTTTTTCTCATTTGCTTTGTATATAGCCAAATGAACTTAACAGGTTTCCCTTCCCTAACCTTCCTTCCATACAAATCATGCTTATTTTATATCTTCAAGGGATCAATCTGAGTTGATTTTTCTTTGAAGTGGATGTTGCCTGAGAATTTAGGTAGCCAGGAATACAAATGAAAAAAATACAAGGAAAAATTGAAATCTCCTTCTGCCAGACTGTACATAGATAAAGCCAGCAAAACGTAATTAACAATTTAAGAATGCCGTTTTTGAGCTTGCATGACTACTACAGTAGGAGGAGAGTGCTGTTTTAAATTGTTCTGCCATTTTCTTTGTGAATATAAGAGTGTTTTTGCAAGTTGGCTGTCTTTATGATCTCAGGTGTCTATTGCATTTGGTAAATGGAAATACACAATATTGTTTAAGACAGTTATAAGCACCTAAGTACATGTATGCAGTTAATCAGTAAAAACTTGAGGCCAATATTCCACTGTCTTTTAAAATCTGTTATCCAGCATTAAGGTTAAAAAGACAAATGCATAAGTAGTCAAAAAAGCAAAGTCTCAAAACCAGTTTTGCTCATCCCTTAAATTCAACAGAAAAAACTAACCATTAACTTGTTTTCATCCATAAAGTGATCTGGTTGGCATTCACTTCCTCCCCCTGTGCAATTGTGTTGAGAAGCTGGAAAAAGCTGGTGTGTCTTGGGCTTTCTTGCCTCTTCTCAAATGTAGCAGGCAGGGCTGGCAGACCCTACCAGAGGCTGGAAAGCCCGGCGAGAAGTGTGCTGCGGAAGTGACAAAGTGGGGAGAGTGGCACTGACAAGTAAGCTGTAGTCAGTTGTCTTAATTCTCCAACTCCAAGTGTCCAAAGATCCAAAACTTTTAAGATTCCATCCCTTAGGTGAGGGGAAGGGAAATCATGGTATGAAGAATTTGCTCTGTCCTTTCCTTCCAGGCTCTCCCATCTCCATCCCTTCTTGCCTACTCACATACACCCAGCCTGGCACCCAGGCTGCTTTCTGTGGCTGTTAGTATTTTTGATGATTGGAATGTGAAGGCAGGAACTATGAGAGGTAGTATGGCAGCATGTGTCTCTGCCAGAGCTTGTACATCCTCTTTAGTGGAGAAAACAGAAGAAAATGAGCAGAGAGGAGAAAAAACAGATTGGTCTTTGGGAATGTCAAGATCTTAAGGCTTAAGGAGAGTTTTTTGTTTTGTAAGCAGTATTTCCAGGCAGGGAAGAAAGCTCTTGAACTTTAACTTTAGAGGTAAACAGAGGTGCCAGGTTTGGGGCTTTCAGAGTATATTTCTGGTAGAGAAGCAGTGTTGATAAAAGGAATATTTTGCAATATCTGTGGATTAGTACCTCTGCTGTTCTAAACTAATGCACTAATGTCTGGAAGATCATTCATGGTGTCAAATCACATGGGGTACAGGGTTTGAGAGTTTTTCTTTGTTGGAAAACATTCTTTGCTGTAACCCTTATGTTTGTTTTGCAGCATTCTTCTGAATTATTTAGACTATTGATGAGGGCTGTGAAAAGTCTCATTTCTACCTTCAGATATCCAGCCTGCCTGTGTGGACACTTATTTGCAGCCATTGTGTATCACGCATCCGCAACTGGTTGGATTTTATGGAATGCAAGGTGGAGCTGAATTTGTGGGTGCCTGTGACCACACTTTTGTATGTAGAAGTACATACGCATCTGCACAGAGAAATGTATATGGCATTCAGATTTTGTCCTTAGAAAATATGGGTGAAATAATTGTCCAGAGATTGCAGCCACTGTAAAGCAGGGCAGAGTAATCCATAACATATTTTTAAACAACTGGTATTTTTCAGAGACCAGAAGTACAGGGATATAATGGAAACAAAACCCTTACTGCAACTGTGCAAAAGGATGCAGCAATAAGTAAATTTCGCAACTAAATAGGTGATATCTGCCATCTAAACTGTAGAGTTGCCTGGGTTGTTGCAAACCACTTAGTGATTTGCTAATGATTTCATTTAGCAGTTTGAACCCACCCAAGGAAAAAGGGAAGAAATATAATTCTGTTCATATGCAACACTATAAATAACTGTTTTTTTAATTCTCTCAAGGCTAAGGTGTCTGTGCTGTAGATGCTGCAAAAGGAGATGGTGCACCAAAGGTTTATATCTTCTCTTTCACTCTTCTGTGGCTTTTAAGCATGGCTAATCAAATTTAAATCAGGCTTCAAGCAGCTTTAAGGCCTGGTCTTGCTGCTGGCTTGGTAGAAAGAGCACAGAATATGTCCCCCAGTGTCTGAGTGAAATGAGGCAGTTACCCACAGATAGTCATAAACATGCTATTAGATGGTTGAGAAATATATCCCCCCCCAAAACCCTCCTGGGAACTTATTGTAGTGGCTTTGATGTAACTAATTAGCCTGCTCAAAGTAAGCAATGACTAACAGTCTAATAACTGGCTAATGGAAGAAACTTCATAATGTTTTAAAATCATAATCCTTTTGAGAGTTTTACAATAGGCTGAGGAGATTTTTCCTTCTGAGCAATAGTTGCAAAAGGTCAGATCCTGATGTCTGTTGTTGTCTTTTAGTTATATTTGACTCTCTTGGCCCTTTGAACAGTCTAGATGTTGGAGAAGGGCAGTGATCCTGCAGATATTCTGAAAGTGCAAAGCTTGAGTTTTAGCCCTGATCAGCAGACCTTGAGCAAATGTTGTAGTTTGCTGAGACTGTCACACAGTAATTTGCAGTGTTTGCTGAATTTTGTAAGGTAGAACAGTTTTTTGAAAGGGGAAATGAAAAAGTAAGTTTGTTCTTGAAAGAAATATTTTTGTCTCGTTTGAGTTTCCGAGTCCTCAAGTAGCAAAATCAAAACATAAAATTTATTATACCAAGAAAGGGAAATGCTTTTGACTGCCTTCTAGTTCTGCAAATTTAAAAGGAGAAATGACAAGGCTACATGTTAATTTTGCCAATTATTTCTACCTCCAAATGTCTTCTGCTTCTGCATTATGGTTTTCTTTTTTTTCTTGTCCACTGGAACTACAAAGCACTTGTACTGCTAAGAGCCCCTTTCTCATCAAGCTAGTGATACAGCATTTCCATGTGCTAACCAGCATCTTCAATGCATTTTCCAGAGAGACTATTTGTGCCCAGTGGTTGGAGCGTTTCTGATGCTGGACATGAATCCCTCTTGCTCTATTTGCACAAGTAGTTTCACTGAATACCCAGAATTTCAGTGTGAGTAAAACAAGCAAAATTTGGGCCATGTAGGCCTCATGAAGGTAAACTTAAAATCTTGCCACCTGCTCAGTACCTAGGTGCAGGGTTTAGTGTTTCTCCTGCTGCAGTCAATGTCGTCACTAACACCTAAACCAGAGTGCTGGGGGCTGCGCTCGCCAGCGGTGTTAAGTATCACTGCAATAATCCACTGTCTGCCATAGGAGGAACACGTAGCCCTGAACTTGGGAAGGGAGAAAATGGTTTTCAGCTGTTTTGATTTAAATTGTTTGTTTTTGTTATTTTACAGCCTGTGTGGAAATGGGCTGGGAGAGGACTTGTTCAGAAGTGAGGCTCCCACTTCTTTGGAGGCTGACCTTGCAAGTTGCTGAGAATTAGTCCCTCCATTAGCTTCCCAGAGACTCTCAGACCTGCAGGTTGGGGCTGTGGCTGGGCATTGCAGGGGATCAGGCTCCACGTCTTGGCTGGTTTGTGGTTCAGCTGGGCAGCTCGAGGCAAACTTGGCCAACAGGATACTGAGGGAATCTGGTTCACAGCAAGCAACTTCTGCAGCTTGTTCTGAAGTCATTGAAGAGAGTGGGATGGCTCAAGTGTCAGGTCAGTAACTTCAGGGATATGCCCAAATGTTACTCCCTTTTTTTCCACGTATCCTGCATGATCAGTGAGATGCAGGATCATGTGTAAGGCAGCCCAACCCGGCCCCTTCCCCTCTTTGTCTGCTGTCTGAGGCTGAGTCCTGGGACTGACAAGGAAGTTTCCACAGCACTCTGCCTTTGTGTGTAGGTAGCTGTGTCTGCAGCTACCTCTTGTGTTTCCTATGTAGGATTTTTTCAGCTTATTCAGAGATTTTTAGCATTTCCCTATAGATCTGATGCAGGGATTTGTAGATGCAGACTCTCAGTTCAATACAGTAGGTATTTGCTTGTATGAAATTTTAAAGGTGGTTTTATTCTACATAATTTCCTGTATGTTTGTTTAGCTTCAGCCAGTTGGTTTAGTTGGGAGCGATTGGGGAGGTAACAAGCACTGTAAATTGATCTAGATTGAGATAAATTGAGATAAAGATATTGCTACTAACAAGGTTCTCTCTGATTTAGGGGTCTGAAAAAGTTTACCTGAGTTTTTCAAGCTGTTCCGTGCCATTTGGGTTCCCCATCAGTCTTTGGGAAGAGTTACTCATACCTTTGGAAAAGGCTGTGAGTGATGTTCTTCTGATAACAATGCATTGCGAGTTTAGTGTTGGAGTGGTGTGGACTATGTACGGGCCCAGTTTTGTCTTGTCCAGATCAGTGGGAACTCTACCACTGACCCAGAGGAATGCATGATCAACCTCTGTTTCCAAAGTCATAGGCACTGCATTGATGCACTGTGTTCTGTCCTCGTCTGTACTGTCAAAAAAGGAACTGAACTGACCTGTGCAGTGGATGCAGCAAAAATTAATGTATATGTCATGTGAGGAAAATAAGGGAGTGTGCGTGAAATATTAGGTAGGTATTGTGGGGTTTGAGTCCCCTCTCTCCTTTGTTGATAAATCTCTTTTCTTCTAGTGAAAGCTAAAGTTGACAACAAAAGAATTTAGCATGTTTTTCAAAATGAACAAACAAAACCACAAAAGAGCTGTGTATTCATATTCCAAAGATCACAAATCAGTTCTTGGAAAATACTAAACATAGGATAATGAAAAAATAACTAAGCTAAAAATCCATTGCAAGTGGGAATAAAGAACAATACATTTTCAGTGGTAAGCACAGATAATGTACGTTATTTATAAGCACAAAAGGCTTGTATAAGATATGCTTAAGCATTGCAAATAAAGTGAGTACAGTATTGTTATCTAACAGATTTTGTAGCCTCTCGTGTGATTGCAGTCAATTTTTAAAGCCAGTTATGAGCATCCTCCTTCATATCTGTGTTAGTGTTTCCAGAGTGCTTCTTGTGTAGTTGCTCCAAATGCAAGAAAATAACAAACTTGGGACCAAGGGTGACCAATTTAAACTACTGTACTCACCCAAAACAAAATTTTGCTTGTAATATATGTTTTTAAAGGCAGGC
>VZTZ01041010.1:67570-149310 GCA_013400955.1 Drymodes brunneopygia
TGCCCATGTCCTGGTAGCCAGAGAATTTTGGTCAAGAGAAGAGAAGAGCTTAGAGGGAACATCAGCCAGGGTCTCTTGGACTGAGTTGTAAGTACCTTTTTTTCTCTCTTACTCTGCTGAAGTGCTGTCAGACCTCTTATGGGATAGTAATGCTCCCTGTAAGTTGCAAGCAGAAATACAATGATGAAACTTAATATATGAAGAGATATAACTGGGCTGGTGTTGTCTTGTTTAGCAGGGGTGTCTCTGAAGTGTGTTGGGATTGACTTTTAGTCTGCTCTATCAATAGGTTTCAACTTTTTTTTCAGTTGCTGACTTTAGGTGGTTTAAAGTAAAATAACTTCTGCTTTGTCCTGGTCTGTGATAAAAAAGGCAAAAAGATTCAACAGATAAAGAAAGTTTAATGGATTTTTGCATTAGATTTTGGCTTGTGCTGTTTTTTTAACCTCTGAGTAAATTACCTGTGCAATTAAGTGTGTTTATTCAGGCATTCTGTCCAGTGTGAGTTTTTTGAGAAAGCTTTTTGATTAAGTGAGAGGTGCTCCATTAAGTGAGGTGCTTAGCACTTTTAATAAAATTGGCTTCTGATCAAAACAGCAGGACTAAATCAGGTATTTCTCAGTGGATGTGAGAATCCTGGATTAATGTGATCATTCAAGACTAGGCACTTCTAACGTGTGTCTCTGGCTATTGGCTTGTTAAGTCAGAGTAAGGGTGTATGTGAAGAAAGAGAAGCTTATGCAGATTGCTCTTGGGCATGACTCCTGTTTGCTTTTCTTATTTAACCCTTCGCATGAACACTGGCAAAAGGTGGGAGGAATTACACTGGAGTTGTTGGGCTGCCACCAACTTCATCTTTCACTTTTGCATTTGTTTCTCTGCAACATTTTAATAGATCATATGTTTCTTTTGACCATAAAGCTGGCCACTTCTAAAACGTGAACAGAGCAGTAACAGAACAGTTCTCACTGATTTGGCTGTAAAACCCCTTTGGCAGATGCTGCTGGAGAAGTGGGCTGTTCGCTTACGTTTTTGCTTTAGAATCCCACTTGTTGCCATGGTGGACAGTGTGTTTCTGTCAATAATTTGGCCTGGTGCGCCTTGCCGCACTTACTCTTGAAACTTTATTGAATGCTTCAGTTGAACCAGAACAAGATTAGACAGCTTTCCCCTTTTGGCACACTGGAGTGGCTCGCCTGCCGTGAGAGTCGGCAGTGTTACTGCAAGAGGAGTTTCCCGCTCGGCGCCAGGGGAGCTCCTGCAAACTGCCTGGCTCTTCATGTCCTGGAACGTGGGCACTGTCACATTTCTCATCTGCCCCCTATCACAAGCAGCGCAGTGGTGTGAAGTAAATGCTTAGCGAGCTGTTTGCCCCATGAATAAGCCTTATTATTATTGCAGAAATGTCATAATATTTAGTTAAATACTGCTGGGGCAATTTTTGTGTGGCAGAAAACATACAGAAACTTTACAATAACTTCATAATGGGGAGAGAGATCGTTGATGCAGAACGAAAAATAGTTTTGTTTTCTTTTTTTTCCTCAAGTAACCAAAAAAGGGAAAAGCTTATTAAAATAAACCATATTTTTCCTTTAGTTTCTAACTTACTGAAAGTAGGTTTTGAATTTCATTCAGCAATTTGAAAAATCAGCCTTTTCCATAACAGTCACTAGTACCTTGATTCATGACACGTGCTTCTTTTGAGAAGAAAAGTATGAAAGTGGAGCCCGCAGACATATGTCAGCTTCCTGTTGTATCCCAGGATGGCAGTTTTGACAAATATTATCTTTATATGGAAGAGTAAAAGAACTGAAATCCTATCTGACCATCTGAGTGATTATACAGCCCCACAAATCACTCTAGCTTCCTTCTTTCCGAACTTTTGTAGCACTGGTTAGCTTGCTCTACTTAAGAGTCTGTCAGAATTTCAAATGGAGTGTAATACCCTGTTTTTATAGGAGTTTACGTCTCATCAGTGGAAGTTCACTCTAGGTTGAAATTTAACATGAAAGACTCTGGCTAAAGAAAAACCTGATGGAAAATACATCTTTGGGGTGATTTATATATATATATTTTTTTAGTTATACAAGCAGATTTCTAAAAACCTCATATAAGCTTTAAAGTTTTAGTCCCAGTTTGCAGTTCTCTAACTAAAACCAGCTTCAGTGTAAAAAGTTGAAACCTTAAACCCTTCTATTCCAGAGCAGGGATCAGTGCCTGTGCATATTAATAAAAAGTAGAAAAGGGCAAAGGGTTAAACTCTGTAATGTTGTTGTCTATTTCCATTAACTCTTTCTCCTCAGACCCAATCATGGAAAAGCTCTGTATGTAGAATTACTGCTGGCTGTAACAAGAATTCCATCCCTGGAAGATGCTGATAAGTCAGCAAGCCCTGGTTTCCTGGTAATACTTGGAGAAAGAAAAATAATTAAGTGCTCAACTAGGCTATGCTGCTGAGTTTTTGTGTTGTTGCTACTTGGGGGGAGAGGGGGCAGGGAAAAAACTGGTTAGCATTTCATTCAAAGCAATGGTATAGATAGTTTATGCATATAATGGCCAGGTATCTGTATGTACAGATCCTGTTTCTAATATAATTCATATAAAGGCACATAGGTTGAGTTATGCTGGTGTCAGGCTTGTTGAAAGTAGTCACCTGGTGAATTGCTGGCTGCTGCTTTTGCAGTGTGAACAAGTACATCAGGGAAAGGTACAAGTGAAAACTTAGTCCTGACCTCAAATCTCTGACAACTGAAGTGCAATCTTGGTGATGGTGTCAGTCATTCTTCCTCGCATGTAGGTTGTAGAGTAAGAGCACTTTAATTTTATTTCCTAAGGGTGTATTAATTTCCTTTTCTAGTTACCATTTTTGTGCCCAGCATTTAATAATTTGAGATTCCTTGTCTACTTCTAGAACTGCAGAGCAACTTTGAAATGAAGAATCTTTATCAGTACTCCTTCAAGATGTATTGGTGTATACTTGCATGTGCAGCGTGGTTGATGGAACAAGGCTGCACCTGGAGCATTGGTATTGGCCAAGAATTACAGCCAGCAAGCAATCATGCTTGTTTAGAGAAAGATCTCTGTTTTAAACCAGTAATGCAACTGAAGCATTTACATTGCATAAGCATTTACATGAGAGACTTACGTACCTAGCAGAGCCCCTCTGCCACACGGCGTGTGTGAAATGTACCTAGGAATGCACATCTTGATTTTGTGTATGTAATCCCTAGGGGTTAAAATTAATGTGGGAACAACGCGTTGTTGTAGCACCTAGTCCTGGAACTGTCTGCAAGGAAGGCTGGTAGAGCCATGGTCAGGAGGCTCTTTCCCCCTTACAAGCAGTACCACAGGCCTAGAGGCTTACTCCAAACTAGGGCTCATGTTTGACCCTCTTAATTATTATTGTTTTTCCCCCCATTTTTTCTTCCCCCTTGTTCATTAAGAGTTTGTGGCTTTGTTTGTGTGGATATGGGAAGAAGAGGTATGGGGAGTGTACTCCACCATCCTGTACAGGCAGAGCAGGCGGCCTTGTTTGTGCCTGCCTGATGCTGCTGGTCCTGTATCTTGAGCAGTTGTACCCATTTTACTGTTGCCCGCCTTGGTTCTGACCACTGCTGACCTCCCTGCAAAGTTTCAGCCCCTCACACAGACAAACCCCAGGCACCTGGAGCTGGGCTGCAGAGCTGTGGTGGGTGGCTGGGTGTGATTTAGGCTCAGCTGAGGGAGGTCATCTTGTCCTCTGTGTGACAAATCATGTCTTGACTCTCTGTCAGGGAGCTCCCAGCCTCCTTGTTCCAGAGGCAGGGAAACAGCAAGCCTCTGTCCCCGCACAATTGATAGCCCCACTGGTAGGAGCATCAGTGCATGGGTGACGGTGATCTACTGCTCTGCTGCTGTCGGCTCCGAAGAGGCAAGCGTCCCCAGGCCATCCCTCACAGCCACACAGGCACCTCCTGTCACAAACTTACCACCGGGAGGAGGAGGAGGAGGGCAGCGGGGGGAGAACTTTTCGTTATTGTATTTGCTGTAAATGGGCTAAAAGTGTGTGTCTCTCTTTTTTCTTCCCTTCTCTCTTTCTTCTCCCTCATTTTTTTGCAGAGGATGAAAGTCCTGGGCAGACCTATCACAGAGAGAGAAGGAACGCGATCACAATGCAGCCACAGGGTGGGCAAGGCCTCGGCAAGATCAGTGAAGAGCCTTCCACATCGAGTGAGGAAAGGGCCTCATTAATCAAGAAGGAGATCCATGGATCTATATCGCACCTTCCCGAACCTTCTGTACCTTACCGCGGGACACTCTTTACCATGGACCCCCGAAATGGTTACATGGACCCTCATTACTGTGAGTATTGATTGCGGGTTCATTTGGGGATGCAAAGTTGGAAGGCTGTCAGACTTAATGTGATCTTGTCACTTTGCATCATCCCCAGGGAGAGAACTGCTTTGTCTGGAGGGAGTGGTGTTTGTGGTAAATGCAAGCTCTTTTTTTCCTGAAGTTAAAAACCAGGATGCAGTTACACTGCAGCTAGAAATTATCATAGGCCTCTGCAAAACAACTTCCACAGGACATCTCATCTGTTGCTAATCCTCCTCAGGCATCCAGGGTTGTGTTTTGCTCCACCTCCTTAATACGTAAGGAGAAATGGGCCTCATTATAGAAAACAGAGAAGGAAAATGAAACAGGCCTTTAAAAATCCCTCTTTTAAAGCAATGTTAAAGTATGTTATTGAGAGGAGGAAAGACTGTGCCCTGTACACTGAGAATTTGGGGAATTGGAAAGTTTATTTTTGTGCTTTGGGACTTTTTGTTTTGTTTTAGAGGGTTTTTTTTTGACATTAAGGAGTGTGTTTGAGGATGCAGGCTGATGGAGTGGTTTTGCAATTTTCTTTCCCAGCTATAGTTCCCTGAAGTTGTAAGGGGGAGAAAAAAAATGCAAATGGTTTCAACTTCTGAATTCCTGCTCAGGCATTAATAAAAAAGTAAGAGATTAACTGACACTTGAACACAGATATGGAGTGGATTTCTTCACAGGCAAAGTAGGAAGGAGTTAAGCAATTTTTTTTCATCTGTTTCTAGTTTACAAGAAAAAGAGAGAAAAGATCATTTAGTTGTTTAGTAATGAAGTACATCTTGAGGTGTCAAGGCTTGTGCCTTTTGATTATAGATTTATCACCCAGTCAGGATACAGATTTGCCATTTAACCTTTCAGTCTCCATTTCCAGATGATCGGCTTAAGACCCACAAAGAGATAGCAGTCTGCCTTGGTTTTCTTTTTTTTTAACATCATTCAGAAATTTTAGTGTTTTAAGGCAAAAGGTCATTAGCCAGACGACTGATTAGTGAGGACAGCTGATTAGTGCATGTTTTTTTGCTAAAGAAAGTGCCAGGGATAAAAGCTAATTTTATCCCTTCATTAGTTGGGCTAGCAGCAAAGGGGAATGTTCACTCATCAGGGTGCAGATCAAAGTATGTCTTGCACAACCTTAAGTCTCACCAACCTCCTTTAAAAAAAAAAGAAAAGGAGCCTGATTGTTAATAAGGATGGAGGTATTATGAGAAAACGAAAATTTGTTGTCTGTATAGTTTCGACCAGTTTTTATGGAAAAGGTTTGCAGTTGAGCTTTTGAGTTCTTTTTCAGTGTAGTCAGTTGATTTTTGTACACCCTCCTCTCCTGCTCTCTCGTACAGACCTGCTCAAACCCTCTGGGGGAGTTACTCATCTCTCTCTTGAGAAGGATATGCTGCAGCGCACCAGCGGCAGACTCCTGCCAGAGAGGCATGAATGTGCAGTGCAAACGGCCACTTGTGAGCAGCAGTGCATACAAGTATTGCCTCGGGAGTTGGAGGCACCATTCCTAGCTTCTGGTTAACAAACGCTCTAATCAAGCTTAAAAGAAACCCAACAAAAACTAACGAGTATTATTGGGGAAGCAAAATACAGCTGGGGAGAAATGGAATGTGTGACGAAAACAACCCTCAAACAACAAACCTGATGCTGAATTTAGTGGGGAAGATTGCCATTTTGACCATCTGACTGGCTGCCAGCTTACTCCTTAAATCTTGTTCAAAGTGTTACTGAAATTACTGAAGGTTCAGACAGAAGAAAAAGGTCTAGTCAGTCAGCATGTGTCTGAGTGGTCTGCAATGAGTTTATTTTGGGTTATTTTCTCAAATTCACCTTTTGACAAGAGTTGTCAAGATTTAATGAAGGTACTGTGTCTGTACTGTGACCATTAATGCTAGCTAGTTAGGCTGTGTGAACTACTAGAAAAACACTGATGTCAGAAGTTGAGAGAACACCAGAAGTTACCCAGCATACAACAGTAGAGAAACAGGAGATGAGTTAATTTTAAATGTGCAACAAGATCTTAAAGCAGAAATCTAAGTCAGAAAGCATCAGATGGACAGACCTACTTCCCTCTCCTGTAGTACTGAGTAGTACATTTGTATTCACTGACTTAAAAAGTCCCTGAAGCTATTAGAAATATTAATACAAGTAATAATATTAATTTAAAAAGCCATCATGCTTTTATTTGCGCCTAATAGCTATGATACAAAGAGACAACTAAAAAGACAAATGTCTAGTTAGATTTACAGAAAAGCAGACAGTCTTACTGAAATTTTCATAGTACTTGTATCATTTATATATGTAAGATGCTTTCATCAGAGTGGCAACTGTATTCAGACTGACACCTTAGTGGTCCATATGAAGAAGGCTGAATAATGTAAATATGTGCCAATCCTACCTGTAGCAACAGGTAAAGAATCAGAGAGACTATTGTTTTCCTTTCTTGGTTTCATGCCAGTTTTGTTGGGCATATGATTAGAAAATGTTATAATTCAACATAGTCAGATATGTAAACACCCACAGCAATTTCTTAGTTTCCCTGTGGTTGGAAAATACAGACTTTTCAAGATGCCTAATTTATGCTTCTATTTATACCCACTTTGTATTTAAAAGTGTGGGCAGGCTTCCTGTAACACAGGAAAAAGGAAAATAATTTTTTTGAAGAAGGACATCTGTATATTTTCATGAAAAAAAGGAAAAAGAGTGTTTAAGTCAGTTGTGTGTGGAACGCATGTCCCTTCCATGAGCTGCAGTTATTAGAAACAACTTGAGTGTTTTGCATTTTTGCATGTAAATATGTATGTGTCTGTTTGTGCATTGGAGGATCTTTTTAGTTTTAATTTCTTTTTCTAATTAAAATGACTGATGTTGTAAATGTTCTTAATAATAATTACCATAAATGTGGAATAAATCCCTCATTGAGGGGGAGTTTGCTCTCCTGCAGAGTGTGGGTAGGGATAATGGTTGTCTTTCAAGTGAACCAGCTTTTCAAACAGCTGGGATGAAACATGCTGTGGAACTGGTGGCCCTTCCGCACCGCCAGAGAGCCCCTCAACCATTTAGCAACTGAGAATGTGAGTGCAGTCCCATGCTCAGCTTGTAGCCTTCCATCCTCCAACAGATTAAAGGGAAAACACAAGTATAAACCAGAAATTTTTCTTTTCTGTCTTTTTTGTTATGGATTTCTTAACCCCTGTTTAAACACAGATCACAAAGGAAGAGGGGGATGCTGTTTTTGCTTGTTTAACTTTTTAAAAACTTTTCTTCTTTGAAAAGGCTTTAGGGCAGATGACAGAAATGCTGGAGTTTGCCTTCATATGTTGCTCCTCTTCTTTGTTGAGGACAGCAGAGTTACTGACCTTAATCACAGTGTTTCTTAAAAGGATTTAAAAACCTGCGTTCCTCTAACACTAATTCCAGTGGTAGTTGGAACCCCTTGTTAATGTAAATTCCATCTCTAGAGCTGGGGCTGCGGTGGGGAAGATGGGGAGAGCAACTTTCCTTTGTTATTCTCTTCCACAATTTTAATTTTCATGTAGATTTATGGCAGGGCTAAGACTGCCTGTCTCACAAGTCATTCCTCATGGAAAAAATGAATCATTCCTGATGTAAACACTTTGATTTAAAACATACTACTGATACTCTTCCCTGGGTTACACAGCTCATCTGAAAGAATTGTTAGTACCTAATCAGCAAAACCTGAAGAATTATCTTAAATTAAAAGTGGTGACAATTCACTTGGCTCTGGTCCAGAAATCTATATATACAGGAATGTATGGCCCTGGCAGCATTCTCTTTATGGTAAATCACTTCATCTAAAAGAGCTTGCAGGTTGCACTAGCTGAAAGCAGGAACTCCTTTCTTTTTTTTTTTTTTTTTTTTTTTTTTTTTTTACCTTTTTCCCCCCTCTTCTTACCAAGAATTTATTTTGCTCGTTTTGAAGCTTCTGTATCTATCTGGGGAAGAGGGAACTGCTTATTGCACATTTCAATGGATTAGCCCTCCAAAGGTATTGATTGCCCTCAGTTCCCACTGACTGTTCTTGGACTTAGCTTTGTAAGGACTGGACCTTGCATACCTGCCCAAGTTAGATTACCCAGGGTTAGTGTCACCTCAAAATCAATTTGCAACATGAACAAAAGACCCCAGCAAGGACAATACAATGCTGGTTCACTAGGTGCGCTTGTTCATTTACTAGTTTTAATTTTTGTTAACAAGAGTTCCCCTTTCTTCATATACCCATAGGAAAGGAAAAGGGAGTGTGGGGAAAAAAAAGGGAGTTAGATTCTGTTTCTAGCTGGCCTGGTTGGACAGTGGTAGGAGAATGTCAGTGGAGAGTCCTTAGAGAGGTTTAGAGCCAGAGTCTTTAAATACATTTAGGCACTCTTCAATTTCAAATGGAGTTTGGCCTCTGAGAATCTGAGTCCTACAACAACTCTCTGCAGCATTTTTCAGGGGAGAGACTTAAGCACTCTAGTAAAAAAACTTCCTACTGACAGTGATTTATGGGGTGGTTTCCAAATGTTGTCAAGTAGGGGTAGTTGAAAAAAGTAAAATCTAAAAGTAAAATCTAAAGCTTTTAATAGAACTCACAAGGAAAAAAAGCCTCTGTTAGAAAAGTGAATGTCAGACCACTCATGTCAGCCGAGTAACTGAAGTGTGGGTCTTTAAAAAAATTGGCATGTTTGCAAAAACATTTTTGGGATTAAAAGTCTAAAATATAATAGTATCTTTCAAAAGCCTCTAACAAAAAACATTACTGTTCTCAAATTCAAACTTACGGTCAGAGTCAACTTCAGTGTGAAATTTAGGAAGGTGCTGCAGACCTTGTAAGCTTAGCAGCTTATAAGTTGAAATAGCTTCTTCGAGATACCTTCCAAATCTCCAGCATTGTTTTTGAAACTGCTTATTACAAGCACTCCTGCCCATTTCTCTGGAGGCCTGTGAGATCAGCAGTGTCTCTTGAGAGCCCTGGAGTTTCTGCCTCTGTGTGATGGTCTCATTTGGAAGTAACCATTGCACATATGGATTTACAGTATGTAGAGATGTTCTTCCTTCTTACGCATTTTTTCTCTCCTCTGCATGAGACAGACTCCAGAACTGCAAATATCTGGAAAGCCTTGAAGTGTAATGTGATTAGCAATAGAAGGGTGATCTTTTAAGTTTGGGTGGTGTCTTTGTTTTTGGTTGGTTGGTTGGTTGGTTTTGGCTTTTTTATTTGTTTGTTTGTTTTGTTTTCAAGTTTAGGTGAATACATATTTTTCTGTGTGTTGATTTTTTTTCCTGTCTTTACCAGTAGTATTAATTTCAGCCAGAAGCTATAGGTAATTACATGGAAAGAGGTGATCCTGTTTGTGGGGAGCGTAGGATAGAATGTTTGAGATTTCTTATTCCTAGGTAGGAAATAGAAATTATAGTGATTATTTCTAGCCCTGTATTTCTCTTGGACTTCGAAATTCTAAAAATGTTTTGAGGAGCACGTTAGAAATGTTCTGTTAATTTCTCCTTGTCTTGGTGTTCAAGTGCATTTAAGGAAGCTGTGGGTTGAGGTTTTATATGTGGTGGTTTTTTTGTTTTGTTTTGTTTGTGTGTTTTTTTAAAGAGCAGGGAAGATAAAGACAAGACAAATGCAAAAACACTTCTCCTACTGATTTATTTTTTTCAGCTAAACCTTTTTTAGCTGCTTTACAGTATGTATTTGTTGTGTACTGCCTTCATGGAAAGAGACAGAATTCATTTTTCAGAACCACAGAATCATGATTAAGAACTGTGAAGAAAAATCCAAGAAATAATGTAATCCATCTCTTGAGCATCAAGGCAGATCAGCTGTCTCTGAATCAGGACTGAGAGTGAAAAGGTTCTTCAAAGTTGTTGTATCCCTTGATACACGGACATTTGTCACAATTTAAAATAGAAGGTCTGTAGTGGATTTGGGTTGATCTTGTGTGTCTACAATGTGACTTCTATAGCATCAGCAGCTACAAAGTGGGGAAAAATGTGAGATGGTTCTTTTGTGTTGGTGTTTTCTCTGGTCAATGTTTCTAGAGGGAATTTAGTTGCCTAAGTGGAGATTGGAACTTGAGTTCCGTTTTCATGCCCATGAGGATCCTAAGTGGTCTGGCTGCCAGCCTGGTCAACCCCTGTATCCTGGGTCACATCTGTTAACTCTGTATGAATGTCTCGGATATATCAGGGATCTAAGATGGCCCTATGTGTCTGTATTTAGGCAACAGAATCCTCAGTTGTTGTGTCTAAATGTAAAAAGTAAACATTTAAATTCAAGGTTTTTTTGCTCCATCTCTGCTGTCATTGTCCAGCTCTTGTTAAGAAAACTGTAGCAATAATTAGACCGCAGAGTAGCTAATGTCTACAGGATGCTCCTCTGTTCTGATTCTCTTGTGTTAATTTTCCTTCATTCTGGGTACATGAGATCTGGATGTGCCCTGTTTTTCTTCGCTCTTGCCCCCTGGCCCTTGTGTGGGCACAGAAGGAGGGCAGTGTCACAGAGGGTGCCTCACGTGGGCAGTGGGAGTAATGGGAGCGTGTGGGCACCATGTGCCTGCTTTCTCCATGGTACTGACTGTGGTTTTGCCAAGGGAGGGTTTGAAAGGCAACATGGTCCCTGTTGTCAAAGTGCAGTTTCAAGCTTGTCCCATGAAGTCTGTCAGTACTAGCCTCCTGTTGGAGTCCAGGCTTGAACAGGCCTTTTCTTTTATGACAGTTTAAATGCTTTGGTTGCTGAGCCATTTTCTAGGAGATTCAGCTTTATTCCTATTGATTGAGCTCAGTACTTAGGAGGAGAGCCACTTAGCTGTGGCCTCTACTTCATTTTATTCGCACCTACCAGCACAATTAGCTTCCTCTTAGCCTGGCTCTTCACCTCTTAGCCTTGGTAGTTTACACAGTACTCTCTAAACTCTTATTAGAACACTGCTCAAATTACTTACAACTGGGGCTCTTGAGCTTGTTGAGTAGATCACATCTGAGTCTGGAGATCATGTCAGGAATGCTTACCCCTTCAGTTAAACTTACACAGTCTACCTTTATTGATTTCTGATAATATAGCTTACAGCCGAGGCAGCAACCACCAGTGTGAGGAGCCGGTATTATCCTCAATATTGGTGTATTCATGGCTGTGTTTTAAAGAGTACAGCTGCTGTGTTGCCATGTGGTCATTGGCATGTGTGGTGGTGGGTACACAGCAGCAGGAAAGGCAACATTTGCATGGGATATACAGGTTTGTACATCTTCATACTTCCTCTTAAGAGTTATCAGTTACGAAGCAGTCTTTCAATTTTGCTTTCTTTATTTTTTTTTAATTGTCTTGCAGTTTTTTGGAGTTCAAAACAGCTCACCAGATAACAGAATTGCTTTCTAATCTTAATTATGCTTCTTTAATGTTTCACACTAAATAAGGTAGTATAGAGGGTCCTCCATTGTTTATTATTTCCCTTTCACTGCTGCCGTGAGCCATCATTTTTCCCGAACAGTTGAATGATGCTGATCCAGAACCCAGTGAATTCAATGAATCAATAGCTGCTGGCTTCAATAAACTTTGAAATAATTCCCAGTTGCCTTATATTTTAACCTTTTATCTTACCTGTTCTTCATGCTGGTTGTAATTTCAAATCATAATTCTCAAGGATCCATGTTAACATTTTGCAAATGAAGAGCTGAACATTGTTATTCCTCTCTCTACAGTCTCCATTGAAGAAGCCACTGGTAACAAGGCAAAAGTAATGGCAAATGAAATACTTCAAAATAAATGACTTACTATGGTAACAGCTGAGTGTAACACCATACCAAGTGTTGAAGCAAATAACTAATGAGTTAGAATGTATTGAATTAAATTTCATTCCAGCATTTCAGACTCTTTAGTGTGAAAAGGTACTGATTTTATTTGTATGTTTTTTCTTTTTAACGAACCCATCTGCAGATGCAACTTATGAAAGCTTCAAGCTTTGGCCTTGACTTCTGTTATATTGTTGTTGAAATGGTATTGAGTTAGTTGGATGAATGAAATTTGGATCAAGGCCTATATTATGTGTAAACAGTGGCTGCTTGCTTTACCGGGATGGACCAGCATGGTACAGTGATAGGAAGCTGTTGGCACCAAAGCTGTTCTTCATGCTGGATGATATTTGAATTGGCATTAACATCACTGATCTAACAGTGCTGTTAACAGTAAAACTGGTGCCAGACATCAAAAACACTAATTACCACTAGGATAGAAGTGGAATTTTTTTTTTATTTTAACTATGAGGGAAAAGAGGAGTACTAATCATACATTGCTAGCTAATTTTGAGCTGCCCAGTATTTGGGATGTTTGATTCGGAAAGCCTGATATATGTCCTGCTCATATAAGTCCCTACATTGCATGAGACTGGCAATGCCCATGGTCTATGTTTTTTTCACTCTTACAGCTTTTTTTCTTTTTTTTAAGTTTAATCACATAAAGCAAACTGAAAGAAACCCCTTTAAATAAAAGCTAATTGATGATGATTTGGCTTCATATGATCCCACAGAATAAGTAAAAAACCTGAATGAAGCACAGAATGCTGGCCTGTGAAAATGTTTCTAATTCCTGTGGGGAAATAGCACATTTCTTCAAAGTCAGTAGTTACTTATCAGATTGACATATATCCGACATTTAGTAGTGGCATTCATCCTTTGTGCATTATAAACCAGGATCGAGGAGGACAAGGGCTGCTATAGTGGTTCTTCCCATAGATGTGAGCTTTGTGTGTATTCTGCTCTGAAAAGGTGGTCTGTGCGGGTGGGTTAACGCACGCTATGTCTCTGTGTTGTGACTAGCCACCCGGACTGGAATTTTTTGGTAGATAGCCTGTGGGAGTGTTGCCTGTGTTGCTTTAACACGTGGGGGTTGCCTGGGCATGCAGGTCCTGCTGGACCAGAGGCCGTGCTGGGCCAGTTGCTGCTGAGGCTGGGCCTGGAGGCTGGCCAAGCACAAGGCTGTCATGCCTTACCATGAGGGGGTGGCCTCTGGGCTGCCTTTAAGAAGTGATGTAGACATGGATACTGTTTGTTAAGGTTACACAAGGTATTGGCACAGCTCTCTGAGGAGGACAGTCATCTGAAATGGTGTACTTTGCTGTCTGTTGAGAAACTACTTTTGTATTTTCCTTGTGGGAGCCTGGTGCCTAGCCTGGCATTGCTCTGTGGTCTTTGAAGCACAACACCCTGTTGTGGGAATTGTTATATGGATGGGAAGAAGTCATCTTCAAATTCCTTCTGAGCATGCCTCTAGGCCACATTAATTTGGCAACACATGCCAGTAGGTCTTGGCTCCAGAAAATGCCGGGGTCTGCTCAGTGTTTTCCATGTAATGCCTTTTTTTTACTTTTTATATAGACTCTATATCTGCTCATTATTTGCTGCAGTTTTTTGCAGAGTCTAGCTCAGCTGTTTGATTTAGAATCTTGACATTTATATGGTTGGTTGAATGCTTCCAGCTGTGATTTCCTAGGGTGCTTAAAAAGCGCTCAAGAAGGTGCTTTCTCTCCCTGCTTCCATCTGCTGCATGAGTGCTTCCATGAGTCCCACCTAACTGCAACTGATGACACTCTTTTATTTTGTCAGGGCAGGGAGCTGAGAGGTGCTGCTGGCAGGCAGCAATCATCTTCAGCCTAGTTGTATTTTGCTTCTTGTTCTTCTGACAGTGCCATGTACTTAGAAGAAAAGGACTTAAAAAATAGACTGGAATTAATTGAGTGCGAAAGTGGGAAACCAGAGGTGGGAACTGTAGCAGTATTCCTCCTCAGCCCAGCCTTTCTAGAACCACAGTGACTTGTATATTATGCCTTGTGGCTATGAGATAAAAATGTGATGATATTCCCCTGAATTTATCTTCAGTTCTGTAACTCTGGCTGATCCTACTGCAAGTACACGTCACCAAGTCAGCGCGTGATTGCCGGCGCATCACTGGTTACAAATCAACCCTGATGCACAGCATTTGTGGTGAAGCCGTATGCCTTCGCAGGAGCTGGGTGTAATACTTTATGTCAGTGTAGACATGTGTCTCAGGTAGACTGCTGTTTTATTTGTAGTGACCAATTCTTTTTCTTTTAGTCTAGGATTATTTTGGCACTGTAGGGTGGACACTGGTATTAAAGGCTATTGGTGCACAACATGAGATGCATATATATACTAGAATAATTTGATGTTTTCTCTAAGGCTTGGTACTTCCTGGTTATTTTCCTGCTCATTTTTGTAATGTGATTTTTCGTATACGTCTGTATTATGAACCTTTTTGTTTTTTTAAGCTATCTCTGATATGCAGCTTTCATATCTTGGCTCCCAGCAATGTTGAACCTCATTGTAAAGTCCCTTCGTGTAAAAGCCATCTAGTTATAACTCTCAAAAATAAGAGGCTTGTCTCCTGAGGACAGCTCCATATTGCGGGTGAAATATAATCCTTCACATTGTTTTTTTGCTTTCAAATAGCTGGGGACAGTAAGTCAAGGAGTGAGAATTCCCTTTGTTTCATGTGGTGTATGTTGCAGGGAAAGAATGTAACAGAGCAGAAAATGAAGAAAGACATAAAAGAATCTCAGCTCAAGGAGGTCAGATCCATCACAGGCTGAGCATTGCCTTCAAAGATGTCTGGGACAGGTGGCAGTTCAAGACAATCAGAGGAGAAGCATCCGCTAGTGCCGAGATAAGGGATTCTTACAGAATCCTCCTATCTGGTCCCAGTTTGCTTTGATGTAACTCTGCTAGAGAAGATTTCTGGGAGCAGGCTACTGCTTCCCTCCGTGATAGGCTGCTGTTGTTCAGCCTTTTAAGGTCTCATTACAGTGGTCCTTGAGGATTAATCCTCTTTAAGGTTTACATGGGAATGGTTTTGTCTGAAGGCCCAGCCATGGACTTCACAACCACCTGTACAAAGCATTATTGGATTCTTTCATTCTGTTTTTGTAAGTGGCTCATATTTAATAGTATTTGACAGAAAGTAAAGCCAAACATGTTGCCTCTTTTTTTTTACTTCCCTCTTTGGCTATTACTGAGTTTTTGTTGAGCACAGCTTGAGCAGTCCTTTGCAGACACTGAACCATTAGCAGTAAATTGTACGCTTCCGGTTACTCTACTTGGCCTGCTGGTTTTGTCTGTCCTTCTTTTTCTTTTCTTTTCTTGTCCTCACCCCCCTTTCTGCTTCTAAAAGGAGGGGAGTGATGATGTTTGGCTTCAGAATCAGAAATCATCCTTTTGCTGGTTTATTCTCACACCTGTACTAGTGGATTTTGCATTTGCACTGTTCTACTCAATGTGCAAGGTATGGGAATGTTGTCAGTTATCAGCATTAATTTATTAAAAGGACATATCATCACTTTAAAAGGGTTTATTTATGAAAATACACTCACCACTTTGAAATGACAATGCTCGCTTTTGCTGGAATACCAACTCACGCGGGAATCATACCTGGTTTTGGAGATGCAGTAGCAGGCAAGTGCGTCCCAGCTCCCCGATACATTCTGTTCTTGGTATTGTTTCTGTGCAACTCTGTTACAGATCTGCCTCTTTAAGAGGGGAAAAAGGCATGCATGCTTGATGCCAAAGAAAGGAACATTACTCTGAACTAGGGTCTCTTTTCCCCAGTGTCATTCATTATTTCCTTATTTGAACTAAGTGTTACAAAGTCATTTCACTACTGTAACTTCAAGATGGTGGCTGAAGTAAAAGAACGACAAAGTTTCTGCTGAAAACAGTGTCAGTGATCCTGACAGGCAGAAGTAAAGTTACAGTTCTAAGGGTAATAAATAGTTTAAGGGACTCATGTCTATGTTGCAGTGGAAATCCTTAAGTTTAGTGCTTCTGAACCCATATCAAGCACCTTGATGGCCCTAATTCAAATTAGTATGACAGGTGATAGTGTATTTTAGTTAAAAAAAAAAGACAACAAGCCATTTCTACCTAGAGAACTCGTCAATAGCTTTAAGTTGAATTTTTTCAGTTTAAAATGAGTTGTGCATTGTTGCCTGCAGAATAACTTGACATGACTTACATAGTGATTGTACTTTGTGAATAAAAGGCAAGCAAAACAGCACTTTCATAAACCTTCTGGGTTTTGTTTTGGGTGTTCTGTTTGGAAGTTATCTGGTATTTTAGAGAGTGCTTGTAATATATGTATAGCCGATTAGTTTTCTTTTTATATAAAATGAATATAGGAAACCCTATAGCTAATGCTGGCTATATAAAACTGTATGGTGCTATTATAGCCATAAATATGCTGTTACCTTCATACACTACACATAACTTAAAATCAGTGCACATGTTTAATTTTTACTGTGTTTGTGAAGATTGTTAATTTTCTGCCCATACAATTTTTTTTCTGCCCATACAGTTTTTTTCCCTGTTAGCTAATTCTGGGAGGGTGGAAGGATGAGAGAAGCAGAAACTAAGGAAAAAAAGTGCTAACTCAAAGATAATGAAAAGTCATGATGTGAGGTGCTGTAGATCCCTTAAAGACCTGTTGTCTGAAGAAATACAGACATATTCTTGGCAGCCTAACTTTATATAAATCAGACAAGTGTACCATTTTATGCACATCATATCAAGTGCTGTAGCTGTAGTCTTGATGCACATATTGACTATGTTTATAAATAAAATATTCTATACTTACTGTCCCTAAGATACAAATATATTGAATGACATGATGTTAAATTTCTGTTCACCTTTTTCAGTTTCATGTTAGAGCTAGTTGTCAGCAGTTTGGACTTCTCTAGAAATAATTGGGAGATTGCTGTTTCATTTCTGAGTTAATAAAACACAGAGAATGTGAGTTTTTTTATTCCACCTGATGGTAAATGCATGAAAACTGGCACTGTTAAGTTTAACTGAATTTAATGGCTGTTTATGTAATTTCAGTGGGAAGGTGGCATTATGAAGCATCTTTGCAAACTGAATGTCAGCTACACTGCAGTTTAACAATGTTTCAGCAGAGAGTTAAGTGTTTTTGAGGTGAAAAAAATGTGCTTGATGACACCAAGCCAAGTTGTGACCTATTCTCTAAGGAGCCCTGGCTCTGTTTTCACCCAACACATGTGGGCTGGATAGGACAAAGGTGAGGTCTAATTTCAGACAGCTTGCTGGGAATGTGATGCTGTGCTCCGAAGATTCAGCTGCACAGTCTACTGTGAGGCAAGAAATGGATAGAGCTCCCTTCTGGGCTCTGGGCTGACTCCTGCGCTTGTCTTTATCCAGGTTGTAAGAAATAACATTTCTTGGAGACAAGGGAGTGAAATGGCTGGCTGTTGCACTGTTTGTACATACATGGGAACATTTACTGATAGTAATAGTAGTGTTTTCTAAATAACAAACATTACTAGAAGTCAGTGGCAATTAGCCATCTTGGAAGTTCAAAGTTCAACCATTCTTCCATTGTGAGAGTAGAACAATCTATGAAAATGAAAATCTGGGTGTTTGGTTTTGTTTTTTTCCTGTTGTAACATAAAGTAAAAATAAAATATTTGATTCTGCTCAATCATGCAATCATGGAAAACTTTGCTCCTGGAAAAGAAGTTTTCAGAAAGTTATAATGGGCTAAAAATAGGGTTTTGTAAGATGTTATATAAATCCACTGCAGTAGGTGCTACCCAAACCTCTCCCTATATATGTGTAAAAATATATATACATGTGTGTATATATATTGGTATTACATGTGTTAAAAATTCCTTTGCAGCTTTGGGGCTTTATGCCTCTCACGAGTCTGAAATTTTTCAATAGTAGTAAATTCTGCATTCTGTTTTACTAGCAGTGGAATCTTTCTTTTTTTCTTTTTTTTTCTTTCTTTTTTTCCTTTTTTTTCCCTATGAAAGAACAAAATTGTAGTCAAAACTGATCTCATGCTCACAAATGTGGGGTGGACTAGGAGTTGTTCGAAGTCCAGTGGTTATACCACAGTGTTTTTATTTGTATTTAGAAAATACTTAACAACCTGAAAATTCAAAAAAGCAATACAGCAGAAGTGTGTGTATCAAACATTTTATTTGTTTCTTTACATACACAGATGCCATACACCTGCTGAATGCTGTTGTTAGCACATACAAATTACTTTCAGAAGTGTCTGTAGCAATTGTAGTCGCTAGCCCTGTAAAAAAAACATATACTCAAAAAATCGGTTAAAAGCAATGTGATCTGAGAACTGTAGGAATTCACCTCAGTTAAGTTGCTTCAGTGAATCTTAGCTGCCAAGTGTTGTGTTAAACACTAAGTAAAGATTCAAATTAACAGACAGTTTGATTAGGAACAAAAAACTGGATGGATTTTCAAATTGTCTTCTTTCAGAGCCCTTTAGAATCTCATTGGGCATGACTCTCTCTTTGGTCTTGTCTTTCTGTCAGGGTAATCCAAAGTTTTCTCCTTATTTTCTGTGAAGTGTTGTGCACTCTCCCTATCTTCCAATCTTAGTCTCATCATGGTTTAATATGCACAGGATCATTAATTTTCCTAAATGCTCTGTGTACTTTTTTCCTGGCCCCTGTCTCCAGAGTTAGAGCTGCTTTGGATTTATTGATCTGTCTTCTGTTCATGCTAAGAGAAAAATCCTCAAAACGTAGGTTATTTCTGTGGACTCTGCTGTGTTAGATCCTGTCCTGAGCTTGCATGTGCTGCAAAGCTTTTCATCTTGAGAAAGGCAGCATAATTGTGGCTATATAAGGTCTAGCAAGGACCTGAATACTGGGTGTCAGATCAGAATCAAAATGTTACTCAAGCAGCTGTGACAGGAGTTGGACATTCAGTGTGTGTCTAGTCATTTCCCTCTTGTCTAAACACACTGCAGCTTTAGAGGAGTGTACAAGTCTTGGCTATCAGGGCCAGCAGGGGTTTTCTGTGGTGGGTGCTGCAGTGTGAAACACTGGCCTTGGCTCTGCAGGTAGGCTCTGCAGGTAGGCAAAGCTCATTCAGTAAAGCTGTGGTTGTTCTGTAGAGCTAACAAACTGATTTTGGACTCATAAGGGATGAAATCCCACCACACCCGAAACAGCTGAAGGCTTTTGAGTATGTTCAGGATTAGGTTTTATAATCTTAATACAAGAACACAGATTAAGTACTTCTAGAAATAGCTTGATTAGAAGTGATTCCTTTTTGGAATTTTCATCTACTGTCTATTTTGCTGTTTCATCCTACATATTTTTTCAAGGTGTAGCTTTGATGAGGGAAAAGGAAAGTAATTTTTTCCATCTGCTCATGCAAGCAGTTTTCTAAGATAGTAAAGGACTTGTAAAACATGATTTTTCATAAAGTCAGTATAGAAGAGTGATTAGTTGAGAATGTTTTTTCATCACTGACCCACATTTTTTTTTCCAAAAAATGAACAAAACTCCAGGATTGATTAAGAAAGGCTCCATTCGTGTTCTGTATGAAGTGCTATTTTTCTCTCAAAGCAGGTATGCACAGATCCATTTCTCATTTGTAGCACCTGACAGGCAGACAGTTTGAGATTTGTTGGAGATCTCCAAGTTGAAGTTTGTGGCAAAGCCACAAATAAAAATCTTTATCTAATGTGCTATGCTCATGCATTACTAATTAGCTAGAAAAACTTTCAAAGTGGATTCAAATCTCTCTTCCTAGCCTGGGTTTCACATTGGGTAACTTTTTTTATCCCTCTATTTTTAGATGCTCTTTCAAGGTGTTGTTTGCCACAATTTTTTCACCTGAAGCTTAAAACCTGAGATTGGGACAGTAATTTGAGGGTTGATTATTGTTTAGGCTGTAAACATTGCTTCGAGAACTACATGTAGTCAAGCTACAGCTTGATGCAGCAATGTACGTAAATAGCTGAATTTTCAGAAGTGCTGAGCATCAAGAAGTTCTCTGGAAGCTCTTTGGGGCTTGATAACTTGAAAATAAGAAAGTTTTCTCTAATTCACTCTTAAAGTCTAACTTAGAATTCTGATTTCTAAAAATCTTGGTCCTAGTTTCTAGTCTTGAAGTTGGATATCTCTGTATGTATTTTGTCAGTAACCAAGGTGAATATGGACTGTGCTGTAATGTATGTGGTTAATTTTGCTTCACAGTGAAAGTGCAGATGATGTCAAGTGTGCAGTGAGTGCGTCAGGTCTCAGAGGAGCAATTATCAGCCTGGCCAGCTCTACTCACACCTAGATTTTTACATGATAGGCTCTTTTTTTTCTCCACTTAGTGAAAGAGGTTTCTGTGGGGGTTTTTTGTTTGTTATTTTTTGTTTCTGTGGTTGGTTTTGTGAAGGTTTTTTTTTGTATTTAAAAAAAATTAAATACTCTTAAGCGTATTGTCATATTGCAGTGTACTCTTGTCCTTGTAACCCACAAACTGCAGAGAGTATTGGCTTAATTGTTCCTTCATGCAATAAGGCTGAAACTCTGCATATCCCAGCAGAAGAAAAAAAAACAAAGGAACTTGGACACAGAAGGTAGTGTAGGGACCTCATGGAGGAACTCCCTAAACAAAACACTCATTGTGTAACTGCCAGTTACAGTTACTAAATGACAACAGTGGAATTAACCTGTCTCATAGTTTATACAATCCGTGCACTTATAAATGTGAAAATTAATAGTTAAGGCTGTCATAAATCTTACACTACACTCATAGTAAATAAGCACATTATTTTTATCAGCTTTAAACTACATTAACTCAACCCCAAGTAATTACTAGTTGAAATTTTAATTTTGTACTAGAAGTAGAGAGGCTAAATTCGGACTCTTGGTTGGAAAACCCCAAGTGCTACTCTTGTAACTACAATGTCAAATACTAAGAAAATCTTGTATGAAAGATTACTAGAACTGGTATATTATGTTAAATACTTAATAATGATCTGTTACTTAAGACCCCCAACTACAAGTCACTAACTATTAAATTTTTACCGAAGTCTGTGTTATAAACATATCCTTTTGAACTTCATACAGAATTGTACAGGAAAATAATTTTTTAAACATTTTTAAGTGCTAAACAGGAAGGTTTGCTTTCAAGTAAACTTACAAAACAGAGAATGTGGTCTCTTAAAACGGTTTGATAAGGTGATGTAGTACAATTGTAAAATCTCATCAGTTTAGGCCATGACATTGTAAGTTCAGGTATGTGGATATGTTATGTCACAAGGATCATCAAGTCCAACCCTTGAGGGAATGGAATGGCCCAGACCCTGACTGAACCCACAACCTTGGTGTTCTAGCACCACTCCAACCAATTGAGCTAATCTTAGGGCCCCCTTACCTGATGAGGATACAGGGACAGAATCAAATTTTGTCCACAGCTGCTCCTTTCTCGACTTTTAAATTTCTAGGGTTTTTAAAGTGATGTGTGAGCTAGGTAGGCTTCTGTCACCCAGCAATGTTAAACAGACTTTTGAAATGCTATATTTGGAACAGGCAGTTTTGAACTATCATTGAATGGAGCAAGCCTGGGTATCCCTGGCACTCTCCAAAAGCAAATATTGCTTTAACTTCTCCAGTTGCTCTCTTTGTTAGGAAGCTTTTTGAAAGCAAAAACAACTTTTAAATTGCCTGGAACTTTAACAAAATTTTTTGAGAGGTAGATACCATGAAGTAGGATCTTGATCTTCCACCTGTGTTGGAGTTGAAGGAGGGTCCCACAGGGACAAGGAAATGTGTTGACATTTAGTGCTATATTCCTGTGCATTGAATGATCTCGAAAGCAACTGGTGCTCCAGCCCAGTAAGACTTAACCAGTGCTTGCTGAACCAACACTTTAAACGTCAATAAAAATTAAACTGACCATTCTTTCAAAGCATAAACCTGCAGAGTGTGTAGGTGCTAATAAAATAAATAGGTATTTTCCGTATGTAGCAAGAAACACCAAAGATAGCTAATAGAAAGGTTGAGTATCCAGATCTTTTGGTTTTTATAATACAATAGATGGGAGTACTGTTCATTTGCAGAATTTACAATATTTTTTTAATTACAGAGATAGGGTTTGTGTGCATTACAGTGTACATAAACAGCAGGCATCATTCAGTAATCTTGATTTTCTTGCTCTCTTTCACTAGTCTTCTTGCCCTGAAAGAATAAAGGAAAAAAAGCAAAACAAACCTTCATTACAACCTTGCAATAGGAGACTGGGAAGGGTGCAAAGAGGAATACTATGCTGATATGTTTTAATAAAAATTAGTTTACTGCACACCACAACAGAGAGTAAATACATGCAATTACTTGCAAATTTCTTCAGTGTTTGTGCTTATAAATCTCTGCCTAAATCTTCCCAGCTGGGAGTTAGTCTGGCCTTTCTGCTGTGGAAGCAAGGCTTTGTTCTCATGTTCAGCTTCAGCTCAGTCTGGAATAATTCAGAAACGTATTAGATAGATTGCTGCTCCCAAAAGGCATAATGAAATAACCTTCACTCCCAGCCTTAGGGAAATAAGCACACAATCAGGGTTTGGGCAGATTTCTCGATTAAACAAAGAACTAACTGTGCACAAATTGTTCCCTAACAATTTGTAAAGAGTCCACTTCAGAAATTTCTTGCAGATGTAAAGCTGATATTTTTTAATCAGAATGGCAGGGCTGCTAAAATGTCTTCAGTGTTCTCCTTTTGCTCTATAATTAGTATCAGAAATATTTAGATTTAAAATGGAATTGGTAACACATCGTAGGTTATTTTTGGTTTGTTTTGGGAAGTCAAAGAAACGCAATGTCAAACCTAAGCTAAAATCTCCACTTAATACATACAGTGAACTTAATCCATCTGGAATAGATTCGGGATAACTTGGTGCTGTCAATTTTTATTTTGTTTAATTTCATATGGTGTTCAGCAAAGGAATGAAATGTTATTGCATTTAATGTTGTTGTGACTTAAGGTGTTCTCTGGTCAAATTATTCAATAAATCAAAATCAGGCTGTGGTTGTAGCTGCAAAGTGTTGTTTAGAACAGAATATTTAGGAGATTTTTTGCAGCTTTCCATTGATTGAACAAGACACGTGTCATGCAAAAAGCATGCAGTATTTTGATGAATAGCTGTATTAGATGACAAGTCTAGGGACCCAGTAAACACAACTTCTTATTTTACTAGCCTTTGTTTTTAGCTTGAAGGCTTCAGTGTAGAACAAAATACCACTTGAGCATCATTCTGATTCCTTACTTTTTATATACAACCCATGCTCTTATCATCTGAAATATCCCCATACATTTAAAAATACGTACCTGTTTTTGTACATTACCTTGCCACTAATTACCTCATTCTTCAGCTAGTTGGATGGTTCAAAGTCTTGCTTTCACTTAAATGTGCAAGAATATCACTACAGTTCATGGAGAAAGGTAGAGATTTCTAGGCAGTGTTTCTGTGAAGCAGTGTTCCTGATCCTTATGCTGGTGTCTGTCTGCATCTCTGGCTGAAGTCCATAGTCCTGCAGTCATGTAACAGAGAGCAGAATCCATTCCCCAGTTTCCTGTGTCATGCTGAAGAGAAGCTGTGCTTGTATCAGCACAGCTGTCAGCAGATGCTGTTAGGTCCTGTTTCTACAAGCACAGTGTTCAATTTCAGTTTAAACAGACTTGATTTTAAAAAAAAAAGAAAAAAGAAAAAAGCGAACTTTGATTAAAATTCATGCAGCTACTTGGCATGAGGTTGTGCTGCTCGTCTGCAGACTTGCACATCCAGCTGCTGCCTTCAGCAGTTCTGAGATACCAAAGGTGCCAGTGCAGCCTGAGGAGGTGCTCCTGCCAATCTGGGGCTCAGCTGAGCGTCCTGTCCCAGAACATCATCTCTCCAGTGCTCTGCTCTGACGGTGAGTTACCAGTTGGGGAGGTTTTGACTTGAAGGTTCTCTGCGATGTTTTGCTTTTTGCGGCTAACGTGTAATTCCTCGTGCAGGCCCAGCTGGCCTGACATCACCTATTGCTTTCAAAAGAAGAATGTGAGACATAAGCAGGAAGCCTGCTTGTGTGCTTTATTACATTAATGACAGAATTGGAGTTCTAAAGTTGTGTAAGTTTAGCTGTGGTTTGGGCATGTATTATGGGGAGACAAAAACATCTAAATGCATCCTCACTGAAGAATGGACTTGCCACATTTCTACATAAATACATAGCACCCATGCTTGTCTTGTTTATACTTTATGTGTGAAAACAGAAAAGAAATACTAAAATGGTTTTAGGAGAGGTAAGTGAGAAAAAATAAATAGAAGTAAGAAGCTGGGCTCTATTTGGTCTGCTCACTGTGAAACAAAACAGCTGAATGCTAAACAGCATCTTGAGCTAAAGAGAAAAAAAGCCATGACTAAATTTACCAGGAAATTAATCTTTTAGTCTGTTTCATGTTTGGCAGGACCGTCTGACAGCTTTTACCCATCAGGCAGATATGAAACACTGCTCAAACTACGTGTATTCTGATAGCTGAACTCAGGGTTAGGAAATGAACTTTACAGTTTTAGTGGACATTTACTTAAATACAGTGTCGTTCTTCCAATAGAGACTGTAACAATTGCTTGAGGTGCTCTGCTTTTACAATGGAGAATCTGCAGTGGCATGTTGAACAGGAAGGCCCCAGCTTGGTTTTCTTTTAAAACTGTGCTTAAATGTATACTAGATACACATTCATCACTTTAATCTAAACTCTACTGTAAATCTCTGAGATCATACACTTTCACAGAAGTACTCTAATGAAACTTGGCAGCTTTCACCCTGTAACATCATTTGTTCCATTCACTAGCAAACTCAGACCTTAAGCAAGTCAAAACTGTGCTCAGTAATGAGTTCCATTATTTTTCTTCATGTTTTTGGAGTTTCAAAAGCCTCCTGTCCCATGTCTTTATTTTACACTCAGTCAAAAAAGCATGACAAGCCTGCAGATGTATCAAAGGAAAGCTTTCTCATGTATGATCCCGAGATGTTTGTCATTTACTGTACCTTCTCGTGGGACTTCAATTAGCATGAGTGACTTGTTGTCAGTAAGGAAGCTTTCTCTCAAAACTGGTACATAAGTGGCTTGATGTAAATGGATGCTGTTACACATGCAGTTGCCTGGATGATTCTGTCATGCTTTTGCATCCCTATTAATACTCATACAGTGCTGACATGAAAACCAGATGCCAAAGCAAGCTCACAGATATGAAAGTTTTATTTGAATTATATATTTCTTCTCACGGAAAAGTACATGCTATTTATCATAGATGCACCACTGGTGCTGGGCTGAGGAGTGACTTGGTTCGAATCAGACATTGTCAGTGGAAAATGAGGTGATCTATTCAGTTTCGAGGTGGAATGTGGAGAATTTGGCTTGACATGCTGTGCTGCTCCTCTGTGAGGGGAAACCAGCTGTTGTGGTTTGAAAAGCAAATTAGTGAGACGCTCAAAGTCAGAACTACAATTTAATAGGAAAATTAAAATACATGCAATTGGTACAAAAAACGCTGATAGAGTCAACAGATACAGATACAACCTGACACCCTGTTGGTCAGGGTGTTGGTAGCAGTCTAGGGATAGATGTGGCTCTGTTGAAGCAGTTTTCTGAAGGTCTGGTGAAGAAGCTGCTGCTCTCGGTTTCAGGGTCTACTATATTCAGAATGGGGATGCTTGGTTCCCGCCCCCGGTCGGGGCATCTCACAATGGGAATGGTGCAATCCATCAGTGGAGCTTAATGGCCCATTAACAGAGAGAACTTCGTGAGACCCTCCCTGCTAATGGCCCACCAGCTGGCCCATTGGAAATTCCGCCCTAGGGCCATCAAGGATGGCTGAGGAACACTGCCCCACTTGGCCCCGAACAGCCCATGGGGGATGGTGATAGAATACACACTATTGTAACCTAAGACACCAGCGTAGCTCAGTTTTGGCCATCTTAACCTATAGCAACGAGGGGGGGGGAAAAAGCTATAGGAAGAATCTTTTATCTTCAAAACACTATGTGTTTCAGGGAGGAAGTAAAGGACCATCTTCGTACAGTTGGTCCCTTCTGTGAGCTGTGATGTCTGACCTGTCTCAGCTCTGAGCCCTGACTTGAGCTCACGACAAGCAAGCTGGAGAGAGAATGGGCCTGCACCTTGAGCTGATTTATACACTGTTACACACATAAAGATGGCAAATAAACTTTGAGTTTATCCTGCATCTAACTGCTCTGCTTAATTGTGTAGGCACCACTAATATGTAAAAGACATTAAAAAGCTGTGGGCTTGCATTTTTTCAAGTTTCTTTTTCTTATGCTCTCTTAAATCTAATGCCATTCATCTTCAATATAAAAAAATAATCATGGCAGGAGTCACTTCTGCATAGAAAACAATTACTGGAATGCAGTCAGTACAGATCTTTCATGTTCACTAAGCAAGTGATTTTGTAGTCATTCAGCAGTTAATAATAGGTTTTATTGCACTGAATTAACAAACTATTATGGCAGCTAAAAATAACCACAAAGTCTTTGTGAGATCTTACCCATTTTTTAACTAGGTAAACATGTATAAATTTAATTTTAACTGTTAATATATATAAATGTAGCTTCTTCATGAGTTCTGTTGTTTTTTTAATGTTGAAAATAGCATTAAGTGTTAGTAAACTGAAATAGAATTCTAGTTGCAAGGGAAGGAAAATGTGTTCTAAAATAAGTATCTCTCCCTTAAAAAATATGCCTGATTCAACATATGAGCTGATGGTCCACTGAAGTCTTTTCACTGATGTCAGTGTTGGTCTGCACACTATCAATAGGTCAGTCAATGGCTTTCAGATTATTTGTATGGATTAACCTCCTCACTGTGTCTTAGGGGCTATTCCAATGAGCTCTCTAGATACGTAATTTTGGAAGCAAGGTACCCAATAAGTCAGAGGAATTTGTCTTAGAGGTGTTTTGCTTCTATTGTATATATGTATTGCTTCTATTCCTATTTGTTTTTTCTTGGATTCTGCTCACTTTGTACTTTATTTCAGTCAGATCTTTTTCCATCTCTTTTCATACAGTGTCTCTGCAGCATGCTTAGATACTGATTAATGGGTACCCTGACTCAGAACACCTGGCTATAGTGAGTTTTTCATTTAACAGAGGATAAGGCAGCAAAATTTAGGGCATAGAGCTCTCCCATACTTCACTCTGGTGATCACATTTAAACAGCAATCTCATACCTTCAGACACTACCATGTAGGGGAAAACTGCATATGCATCTGATACTATGTATGTGCAGTTGTTAGTTGTTTTCAGCTTGGGTCTCTCCAGTACCCCACAGATTTTACCTAATGTGTCACTTTGTTTTGTCTTTGCTCTCCATGCTCCAGAATCCAAGGTATCTCCTTCTTTTTCTAAAAGAAATGGATGATGCTCTATATATTTTTCTGTGGCCCTGCCTGTGGTTAATTATTTTCACATGGAAGTCATAACCAACTTCCTGGTGTGGGAATACTTTTGCTCTCTGTTTCTCTTGCTCTGTACATGTATGTATGTTGCAGAGCATTCATTCATAGCCTATGTTCTGGTGGTTCCCTTCTTCCTTTGGTTTTTACCTACTGAGAAAGAAATGGTTGAAAGATGAAGGCTAAGAATTAAGATGAACATAATAAGGGGAGATCCATGTTGGTAACTGGTATAAGGCTTGTGTAGACAGTGGTGAGAGCTGGAAGTATGCAGGGCAGCCTATGACATGTGGACACTTTCATTAAGGTGAAGTAAATTGGACCTGCAGGAATTTGGGTCCATGATTTTTTGGCAGTGTAGAAGAAAAACCCTTGGACGGAGCACTAAACTTTTGGATGGGCCAGTCTTCCCATTCACTCAAGTGCCTGGTCTAAGGCACATGTAAAAGTGGGTGCAAACAGCATTCCAGAAACCGGGTAACCATCCTAGGGATGAAACCGTGTGCAGGTGTCAGTATTGTCACCCAACTCTTGGGTGCCCACTGAATATATAAGCAATTCTTCCACTTCATGGTTCACATCTTACATGGCCAAATTGTCTTGTGGAGATCTTTGTTTCCAGTTTACCTGTTAGTAAAAAGGGATCTATCTGTGTTCAGGGCTTTTTAGAAGAACCTCATTGTTTCTGTCCATGTCCTGTGTCTGCGTTTGCTAGTCTCTAGAACATGCCTGAAGTGATAGGTTTTTCTGTAGTCCCAGCTACCTCATAGATGCTTTTCTTAATAAAACTTCCGTTTAACTTTAGAAGCATGGATCCTTCTCAGACTAACTGATGTTACCTAATAGGTGAAAGAATATGCTTGATGCATCAGTTCAGCATGAAAGCTCTCATACTGGTGTTTGAGTGAACTGAAACCGTGCTGAACTGAAAATGAGAATATTGATAGAATGGTGGACAACATGTATGGTATACTGTAGTTAAGTGTACACAACTTACCACATCCATGTGTAATCATGATACTGAATATATAGAAAAATCACAAACAAACACAAACAAAACAACCAAAATGAAAGATGCCGTTCCAGAAACCACAGTAGCCTTCAGCAGCTGAATATATATTTCTTTTTAAATATTCTTGCCAAAAGGGGTTTCTTCTCTTTTCCTTTTCATGCCTGTACTTGAATAAAAATTGAATTCATGCCAGGTGGCAGGACAGCAACAAAATACAGAACCTTTCTGAAGGTAAGATATTGGAAGAAAAAAGTTTGTAAGAAATTCTAACCCCAAGAGAGAGAGATTGAAGATATTCAAGGAGAACTCTGTTTGCTTTGCATGGCTGTTCTGCTCTTCTGTCAGCTGAGCCCAAGCTGACAAGTTGTTGACTCAAAAGGCTCTGCAGGAATGTTAAATGATTATCATTATTTAATACTTGTGCTCTATTAATTGACAGCCTCTACTTTACATCTTTAAAATGCTTTTCAAGCACACACTAGTTTTCAGGGCTGGAGGCTGTTCTTTCTTACAGGTGGGCCTTGAGGTCTTACTTTAATCCTGCAGTGAAGCTGAGCTAGGGAGGAGTTATAAACAGTTTCTACTTTTGTTCTTTGTGGTACAGAAGCAGACTCAGATAGGTTGGCTCACTCTGGGGCTTTTGGCTGGTGGGCAAAAGCCCCCTTTTACCTATGATTACTAAAACTGTTCATTTAGGAGCTCTTTGATGAACCTGTTGGTATACAGACTATACAAATGGCTGCTGAAGTTTCCACAGGGCAGTCCTGAAACTTTTCTGCTGGTTAGGAGAAACCTAAACTGCCTTAATTTTGGGGGTGGCAGGGCTAAGTTATATTTCACTTTTGGTATCCCCCTGAATTAAATACCATTCTCTTATTCCAGTATCTTACTGTGAGCTTTAGAGTTCTCACCAAGCACTGAAAACACTACCAAGCTGCTGAAAATCTGAATCAGAATGCTTGAAAAACTAACTGTCAATAATGGTGAAGTTTGGGTTTGATTTGACTTTAGGGAACCATAACCGTAGGAAATCTACAAGTTGTGTATTTCAGTCTCTTCTGGGGAGCCCTACTCTTTTAGTCTTGGCTTTAATTATTGTAGACTTCCTCTTAGGTTTGGTCCCTCCTGCAAGTTTTGTGACATATTCTGGACAATTCTGCTTGCTTTGTTTTGCAGCTAACTTTCAAGTGGCTGTAATCTTTTCAATGCTACATGATTATTTCATCTTAGAATATCTCTACCGCACAATTGGCGTGCTTTATAATTAATATACATTTGTATTTAAAGACTAAATCCAAACAGTGAAAGGCAAGGACAAGATTTGATCATATAGCTATGGAAAAAGCAGCAACACCTCAAACTTCACCACGTTAGACCTCTAATTTCATGTGTGTTTAGTTATTGCTTTTGTCATCAGCTGGTATTTCCTTCTTTGTCTTGCCAGCATTGCAGTACAATAGTTACGCTTTAAACATACTTAAGAAAAATTGTAATTTTTGCAACACCTGTGAAATAGTGTCTAAGACCTCTTGCAACACTGCTGCTGCCCCTTTATGCTGGAAGCAGATGTTAGCTCAGCAGAAATCAGAATGAGAATTTAAGACAGTTAAGGTACATTAAAGTCTTTATACTCATAAATTCAGAATTTTTCACTTAAAAGGCTTGCATTTTTTATGAATAGGCATTTGGTGTGTAAAAGTCAAATACATTCAGCACACAACGAAAAATATCTTTGTTAAAAAAGAAGTTGGGCTGCTAGAAAATACCCATAATACTAGGAAAATATCAAATTATGTGACAGTAATTGCACATTTTTGAAACATGACCAAATAACATATAATTCGAAGCATTTCCCTACCTCCTTGTTGTTTTTTCCCCCCTGGAACTGAGAGGAAATGGATACTACACACCCACCCATTCACAAAAATCCTGGCAGGAGGCCAGTTTCCCTCTCTCTATTCATCCATGAGCCAAGCTCTGGTCTCTTTCTCCCTTCTCCTTTCTTACTCCTCTTTGCAGTTGCTGCCTGCCAGATTTGTACCTATTTCAGAAACAAATTAGGCCTTCTCACAGAGGTTTCCTATTATCCACATTATTATGCACTGCTCATTATTCACATGGATACTAAAACATGCGTTTATGCTGGACTCTGGCTTGTTGGGGATTTTTCTTTTAGTTTATACTTTATTTCCTGATTCTCCTTCAGCTTTCTCTCTGGTTTTTTTTGTTGTTTCAAAGTGTCCGCATTGGCACAGGCTGCTGCTGGCAAGTGGTGGGGGAAAGGAGTTTAAAAGCCCTTGCGCACATCTGTATGCCAGATCTTTGCCAATACCTCTTCCCCAGCTAGTTTGGCAGCAAAAGTAATACCTGTTATGGCAGCAGCGGCTGCTCCACTGCAACCACTCCAGATGTTGTGGCTGGAGCAGTGTGGCAGGATTTAAATGCACAGTCCCCCATGCCAGCACCTGGGGGTTTGAGTCTGAAACTGTCAAATGAAAAACAGTGTGTACTGAATTGTCCCCGTGGTGATTCTCAGCCTCTTTGGGAATGTGGGTTTTGGATCATGTCCAAAGTCTGACTTCTATCTACCCCCCAACCCCCCCTTTTTTTTTTTTTCTTGTTTCCTTGATGGGGTTAACACCATATGAAGAGGCACTAGGATATTAAAAAGAGAACATTGGCTTGTAAAGCTCTTCCCAGCAGACGCTGCTTTTATTTGACGGGCTGGAAACTCCCTGGCCCGCTTTAGCCCTCAGTCTGCTAAGGAGCTGGTAAGGTATGATCAGCTATGGGAGAATGAATGTGTCCGTATATGTCGAAGAGTGCCTAGTACAGCTGAGCCCCACTCGAGGTGCTGGCTTGGATTGCTGCTGCCTTCGGAGCATTATTGGAGCATTACTTTAGCATCCTGCTAGCCACTGCTGGGCTTGTGCCCACATACCTTGGGCTGGGGGGTTAGCATGGAGCCTGCTAGTCCATTGCAGTCAGAGGTGTGTCTGCTGCTGGTGCTTGTGGCCCAGTGGCATCTCACCAGCTCAGGTGCTGATGCCAGGTGTGGTGGGCACCATGCAGGCTACCCCAGCTCCAGTCTCACTGCCTGAATAAACAGGCCAGGATGGTAGCTGCAATGCCAGGGTTTATATTATCATGGTTTCTATTACCACGGCTCCGCTCTTGTGGGGATCTTGTGAACCAGACTGGGCAAATACAGTGCAGGCATGGCTTTGCACATGTGGGTCAGCAGCTCCAGGCTTTTCATTCCACTCCACTGTCCCTGCTGTACTAAAAATGGCAGGGGGCTGTGATGAGGGACGAGGAGAAGAATGTTGCCACAGCAGAGGAGGGAGGCTGCAAGAGGTAGTCCCTGTGACAGCTTAGCTGTACATGGCATTTTGTGGCTGAAGGAGCGTACCAGTTCATTGTGTGTCTTGTGCATGGGAGAGTGCTCCCAGTCCTCAGCACAGCTTTGCTATTGTCTGGTGTCTGCACGTGCTGGTCAGATCTCTTGCATGCAGGCAAAGCCTCAGGGGGCTGCTCTATGCATGTACCAAATGTCAGACTTGTGTTTTCGTTAAAGAACTGAGCATTCATGGCAGCACTTAACAAGACTACTTTGCTTGGTTAAGTTTCTTCTTCTGCCAGGCCTCTCTCAGGCTACCAAAAAGTCATTACATTTCAGGTCTATTGTGTAGTTTGCTGCGATTGTGTAAGTGAGGTGCGTAAACTGGGTTTTCAGTCTTATTGAGCAGCATATTGGTGCAAATTTGGTGTTACGCAGATCCCCTTGACTTGTCTCTGGTTTCAGCAAGGTCTTCACAGTCGTCTGTGAGCACCAACTCAGTGCCAGAGAAGAAGGAGTTTCCCTCTGTTCAAGGCACACAGCTTCGAGCCAGGGATTTCTGTCTGCTGAGCTCACGTGCACAGGAGAAACGCCATCTGCCCATGAGCCAAGTGCTTCAGTTAAGAATGCATTTAATTGGGGATTACTTTCAGAGAGTTTGCTGGACCCCCTGACCTCTAGCCCGTTGTGTGCAGCTTGGGAGAGGAGGGAATGTGAGTCTCTTGTTTTCTCTCTAAGCCTGTGTCTGAAAAGGAAACTCTCCCCTGAATTTTTTTTTTTCAAAAGGCAAATTCTATGCCAAACCCGTAATCAGATACAAATAGGAATGAATGCTAGAAGCAAAAGCAGCCAAAGGGAGCGTTTCATCTTGAAAACAGCTTTCCCACCTGGCCAAGAAGTCCCTGTATGTGCCTGGCACGATGGGGCAGCCCTCCCTGAGTTTGCCCATGAGGGCCTGCTTGGTGCTCAAATGTTGGTTGTCTTCTCCATTTAATCCTGGTTGTTGCTGCCTCACTTTGACCTTCCCAAAATCTTTCAGGTGAGAGGGGAGGAAAGGCATGTACCTCTTGTCCTGAGGATTTACGTGCTGACTGAAATGGAACTTAGGGCCTGCGTTCTTTAGGAAGTAGCTCCTTAGATTTCTGCCAGAGCAGGCCAGAGGCCAGCCTTTTGTGTGGAGGTGGTAGATGCTGGTCCCTTTGAACAGCTTCTGTTAGTTTCAGCTTCTGCCATACCTCATCATAGGGTCATTCACTACATCGCAGTTAAAGTATGGCAGTGGTGATTGCCTCTGTTGTTGGTTTTCCCCAGGTTCTACCCATGATGTACGAATGGGTCCTATGAAAATTAGCTTTCCACTACTAACCTGCTACCTGTTTTAACCATTTGAGAGTGTTCAGCAAGTTCTGCAGATCCATTTTGGTAAACTGAAGAGAATCCCAAGTGTCCTTGTTGCTGCTTTATAGCCCTGATGGTCTTTGTGCATGAGAAAGGGACAGGCCCCTCTTACGTGCTCTTCATCTTCACTGAAAGGCAGCTTGTGCCACCATTATTCTAAACATCAGGGAAGGGTTGCCATCTCATTTTGACTAACGAGAATATGTCATCAAGAGGAATCTAGGTGATACGACTTGTTCACATTCCTCTATCAAGAAGGCTGCTGAACTCAAGTGTGATGGAGAGTCTCTCAAGGATGGCCCTGGGCTTGGGCATCAAGTGAGAGGTCATTTTTTCCAAAGAGATGTCACCCCAAGTTAAACACTTGGAAAAGAAAAGCCATGGTGATATCTCATGGAGCTAAAATAGAGACCTGGATTTCTTCAGTGAATGCTTGTTACGTATTTCACTCCTAAAAGTGCATTCATAAGATGCCTACATGAGTTGTTCTCTTTAGCTCTTTTGAGGCTTTTATTGCTGCAGTATGGGTAGAAGAAATGGAACTAATTGCAGACGGCTCAAGTAAAGAGAGGAGCAGAAATGACATTTGTTGAGAAAGATGAGATGATGCTTTTCCTGTGTTTCTAAGGGTCTTCTCTGTGTTTGTGTGTCAGAGGATGTGTGATTTCCTTTTCTCCGAACTGACTCTTCCATGCAGGTTGGACATTTGTGGCAAGAGGGTTCAATAGATTTGGAAGGAAAGCTGTGGTCTGTTGGCAGATCTGCCTGAGATAGAGCTTAGATTAACTCTGTCACCTTGAACCACCAGCCCCACAAAACCATGTGCTGTTTGGGTGAGCATAACTTCTTTCAGCTACTAGCTGAATGTGCTAGGGAACAAAAAACTGCAACAGAGGACGCGCTGGAATGTTGTAAAAAACTGCAGAAGTAGTCTGGTTTAACATGAAGATTGGGAAATGGCATAATAAAAATAAATTGTTTCTCCCGTTTTTGTATTAGAAAAGCCTCAGGCCATAAACATCTTGAAAGAGATGGATTTTTATTTTTCTTTCACTCTTCTGAATGGATCAGAGTTGCTTGAAGAAAATCATACTATACATAAACCACAAGAGCAGCAGGGTTTGGAGTCCTATTTTTAGTGTCAGTAAGTCAACTGGCTTGGTATGCTGGGAAATTCCCAACTCCTGGCACCTAAAGGTTGGTATTATCATCTCTCCAAGACCTGGTTTAGAACATATATTAGTTGCATTAGGTCAGCTTGTATCCATTGTAATAATAATAGTAAATGTATTGCTTGTATTATTGTGGCCCCTAAAAGAGCTGGCTATGACTAATTTTCTCTGGTTCATATTGAAACTTACTTTTTTTATTCCCACTTTAAACCTAAATTCAAGCTTTCCACTAAAATTCTCAGAAAGGATCTTTCTGCCTCATGTCTTTAAGTAAGAAATCTTTTAAGACTATAGTCTGGGTACGGAAGGACAATTCAGAAGAATTCTCAATTTTTAATAGATAGAAGAAAAATTATTTGGTGTACAGGAAGCATCTACGTAAGTCAAATAAAAAAACCATTGAAATGTGAAGAGCAATTCTGGTATGGACCAAAACCTCTGCAAACAACTTTAAGGACAATCACAGTTAAAATGCACAGATTTTAATGCCAACAGATACCATTTGTAACACAGATGTACTGTCCTGCTGTCACCAAGTATCTAGGTGTTCAAAATAATAACTGCAAGATCCTGTCTGTACTTACACACCTGCTCATGTATGGTTTTTTTGGAACTTTTTATTTGCTCACAGGTTATGAAACCTGGAGGTTTCTCATTTTCTAGCTTCTCTCTGCAATCAGAACAGCTGGAAACATCCATGTGCGTTTTGGTTGGTTTTTAGGGGTTTTTCCCCTTAAATGAAAGCTGCGATTCTTATTTAGTGACATGACTGAAAATACTAGAGCTTAAAAAAAACCAAAACACTGAAAAGAAAGATAAGACTTACGATAAAATCACAAGAGCTGTCCATGCTGACTCTGCTGAAATTGATGATAAGACAGTTCTGACTTAGTGGGACTTAATTTTACCCTGAGAATGGAAATAACTGAAAAGCATATTTTGCATCACTGCAGGGTTAAAGTTACAGTTGCTGAGGTGTCCTAACCTTCATGTCCATATTTGATAAGACTTGATTCCCCCTGATAAAAATGTGATCTGTTCTTCTCCTCTTTGTATTATAATTGGAATAACTTCAGCCCTTTCACAGCTTGTGAGCCCCCACTGTACAGCCGGGTGCAGTGTTTCCCTGTTTAAAAACTTTCTGAAGGATTTTTGGTTGTTTTTGTTTTTGTCTGAAAGTTGATTTAAGAGCTTATGGATAGCTGATAATTTACTTCTGAAAGTTATGTGAAAGTTCTGGGCTTACTGGGGGTCTGTACTTTATGACTGATGCAGAGATGCCATCCCTGTAGCTTGCTGTGATCACTCTGGTGATGACAGTAGTGATGAACATGGTGAAAGTGCCCTTAGCTTGTAACAAGCTGCCTTGTATCCTTCCCCTCAAATGTGCAAATGACAGTATTTTGATTAAAATTCTTCAGCTGGCATAAAGCAGTTCTAAGCTTCGTAGCTTTCTTGAAGGTGCATTCCCAGCTCAGCAATGAGTGTCTCCAGGAATCACAGGGGTGTGAGAAGGGGGGAGAGGGGCCTCCTAGTACTGGCTGCCTTCCATTGCCTATCCTTTCTGTGTCCAGTTGTCTTTTTTCTCCCTTCACCTTCTGTACTTGTTTCTGCTGTGTGCTCCTGAGGCATTTGAGTTGCCGCATGTATTTTGTCCCAAAGGAATTACCTTAGTGCTTTATCTGGTGATTTGTTGGCTATGCAGCTTTCTCACTCTTTCATACAGCTTGCTGACGTTTGCCAGTTTAACAACTCAGTTAGAAAATGATGGAGGCGCAATAACGTTTTCATTGCTAAGGGTAAAACTTGCTGCCCTTTGTGGAGCCAAATACACCAAAGCAGACTACCAAAGCAGCACTGCTTTTCCAGTTTAACAGGTTTAGCTGATGTTACTGGTTTGCCATTGAGTTTATTATAGTTTAATAACTCACCCCGGGCTGGCAGCAAGTGTTTTGGCTTTTCTTTCTCTGCTTGTGCAGTGGTAGTGATAGTCATTAGGGCTCTCAGCCCTGAAGATAATCTCTTTGTGTTAACATTTACTTGCAAACAGTCATGTGAAGTATTTGTGAAAAGGCTTTTGGAGTGACATTTCAGGCTGATGCTGTCCAGAGCTGCAGAGCAGGCAATGTTTACACCGTGGCAGAGGATTTCTCTGCCCGGCGTGGTTCTCCTCAAGTGCTCATATTCTGTAGCTACACTGTTTGCCTTTCTAATGAAGTGAACTGTTTGTTTGAAATATGTGGTAGAAGGTATTTACACAGAGACTAAAGTAAACTTTAGGGCTGTTCACATAAAGCCGTACATACCTGGTTCGTGAAATGAAGGAAAACAATTTGGCTGCAGTTTACCTCTGGGAAGGGCAGTTAGGAACTGTTTAAACAACGAACTGGGCTGCAGTGGGTGTTGCCGCAGCCTCTCACAGGCCTTCGGTGATGACTGCTGCTCGTATAGGCATTCCTCAGGATGCTACCTCAGTGGAGAGCTCAAAATTGCTGTCGTTATTTAAAAGGGGGATTTATTCATTAGCTGAGAAAACTTGGGTACATTTATATTTGATTAAAACCATCCCAATTAGACAATGGACTGTTGAGAGCCAACATATGCTATTGCCTTTACAACGTCATTAGTAACCCAGAGTCCCCACTTTGAAATAAGATCGTGCCTGAGTGCACAGACATCTGTTTCTGCCTAGCCAGATGGAGGTCAGCAACATAACTTAAACTGCTAATCCTTATTGTGGAGAGGGGAACAGGAATCTGAGGAAGGTAGGAACAAATGAACTCGGATACTGCTCCTGGCAAGGCATGAGGTATTGATGGCATTGCAATGCCTGGAACATGCTCTGCAGAGCTCTGGTAGTAAGTTTCTGCCTAACCACAAGCAGAAGTTCGGAGAGAAAAGGAGGGCTGGATGAAGTGAAACTCTCTGTGGTTAAGGCATTTCAGTTCATCTCAGAGAACCTCAGTGCTGCTCCTGGCTCCACCACAGTTGTGCCTAATAGGAGCGTTAGTCGGCTGCAGCACAACGTTTCTCAACAATGACTGGGTGGGGAGTGCTTTTCACTCCCTGTTGTAGCACAGAACAATTAAAATCGGGCATGCAGGGACTTAAGGAGCAGAGATTTCCAGCCCTGTCCAATAGAGACCATATGTTTCCATCCATCATTTATATTTTTTGGTGGGGAAGAAAGCACCAAGTTGATTGGGACTACAATGCCACATCCTCTGGCATTGTTTCTCTGCTCATTCTCCTTGGGAGCAAGGGGAGTCACAGCACTTCAGACTCCTTGGGTTCAGCATAGAGATTAAAACAAACAAAAAGTCCTTATGCTCCTAGAGTGCAATAAATATGCTAGAATTTCAATAGGATCCAAAGAAGCGACAATAGTAGCATTAAGAGCTGGCAAATCCTTTGATGTTATTGACCAGAAAAGGACTGTTGTGGTCTCTGTCATGAACATTTAAACTTTTGACCTCCAACCTTTGTGTCAAATGGCTTTTCCATATGGAGGGTTACTATACCTCTCTCACTGCCACTGCATTTAGTAGAGCATCAAACATTTCACTGGCGGGGAAACTGATGCTTAATGCGCTGGAAAAACTCCAAGATTGCCAGAGGGTGGGACTGAAGAAAACTTGTCTTCCCTTCTTCTGCTGAAGTGTAAATGAAGTCCCCTGTTTTCCTGTAGCTTGATTGTGTCTGAACTCCACACAGAAACATGGAAGAGAGGATTGTGTCTTGGTGAACAGGAGACAGACATCTTAAGTTACTTTTACCAGCACCTCTTTCATGCAGGGTAACATGCAAACATACAGCTGAAAGATGGGCTTTTACAGCCTGGGGGTGTCTTCATGTTTATGCCACGGAGCTGAAATCCTGCAGCACTGGCCCTGCCCTGGGTGATGTGCTGGCTGAGTGTCAGAGAAAGGGGTTTGTAGTCATCTTGGCCTTGGGGAACATGTCAGGAGTGCATAGTGTGAGGAACCATATTGGCATGCCTGGTGTCCTTTCCAAACAGTGATCAAAAGCAGATGCCATGGGGTTAATGTAAGAACTTGACAGGTGACTCTCCTCTCCTTTTGCTCCTCTGTCAGTTTCCCAAAATTTTCAGTTGAGGAATTCCTTGGTCCTATGGTTTCAACACTTTCAGATACATACTACTCTTCTTTTCTATGACTTTCCCCTTGAGAACAATCATACCTCCTGTGTCCATAGCCTCCTGTGTCACTTGGCTGTGTGGCAGGGAATGATGTGCCTCATCCTCATTTGGCCATCTTCCCTCTCTTCTGTCTCCTTTTGTCTCCTTGTAGCACCCCAGGCTTCTCCTCCAGGATGTAGAGGGGAATGAAAAGCAGCCTCCCTTTTAGTGCCCCCTTACCCATTTGGCTGGGCAGAAGTACAGTTCTTTACCTCCTCTCTCATGTTTGTGGGTTTGTGTTTTACCTAATTCTACGTTTTCTCCTGTCTTGTCCCTCAATCACCACACTAAAGAATGTGTCTGTGTAACTTTTTTCCTGGTCCACCTGGGCTGGAGGCTGGGGAAGGTTATACTGTTAAACTCATCTATGGTGCTGCCAGAAAGCTCAGTCAGAGGCTGGGGCCCTGTTGCAGTAGGCAATGTAAACAGGTGATTTAAAGATAGAAACTGCCCTGAAGACTTTGCTTTTGTGTTCTTGCTATGCAGAAAAATCTTTGCTAATGCCATGGGCTGCTTTGTCCACTACTGCATTTTATATGCTTCTGCCTGTTCGGATCTCTGTTCTTCCATTTTTCCTTTTCTCTCATTAGTGGGAGTGTTTTTACTTGCTGGTGAGGCTGGATCTATCCATGAGTCCTGGCAATAATGCTGGTGTCAGCAGGACACAGTGCAGACAGAAGACTTAGGAGATAGTGCAGCTGGTTCTGCAGCCAGGTGCCCTCTGCAGCAGTGTGCCCCTGCTCTGCATCTCTGATGTGGACACTGCTGACTCGGCCGTCCTCATGGGCTGTAAGAACCATAAGTATTAATTCAGCTGAGGTTGTCCATTTTTGATTTCTGCTTTTGAGTAAGTGTGCTCAGACATATGTGCCCTTCTTCCTGTTTTTCTGCAGCAGTGCCAGCTTTAAGTGGTTGATGCAAAGGGTTGGCCACTTTGGGTAAGCTGCACTTTGTTCCCAAAGCAAGAGAAGTGTACGTCAGATCCTGCCACTACATCTGCAGAGAACAAGAGAGAGGATGAAAGTGTTGATAAGACCTTATGAGGAACTTCCATACTTTCCTACAGAGAGAATGCCCTTTGGTGAGGAAGAGGAATTGGGGAAATCCTAACAAAAGTTATAAAAAAGAAAAGTGTAGTTGTATCTAAAGCTGATACTGTCATCCTGTGTTTGGGTAGTGGGAAACAGAGAAGTTGTCTGTAAAGAAAAATTAACTTAATAAAAGATCATGAACAAAAGACAAGAGAGATTAGTAAAGAACAAGCAGTTCCAGGCAATTGAGACACTCTTTTTAAGGAATTAAAGAAACAATGGGGAGCTAATAAAATAGTGTCATTTTAGCTCTTTATTGGGACTTTTCACTGAAGAGATTTAGAGTGTCTCAGAAAGGGTATCTCTCTGATACCAGTGACTAGGCTGAGGCCCAGGGAAGTGACATAATTTAACTATGGCCCTTTTTGTTAAAAATATTTTCCTCAAATTTTGGCTTGTGAAAGTAACTAAGATTGATCAGAATATTGACAATATGACATTCTCAAAAACAGGCTGAGTGAGCACTTAGAATAAATGTCAATAGAGCAAATTAAGGGAACCCACTGTGCTTTCCATCTTCAGTAATGATCTGAAACAAAAAGTAACCAGCAGAAAAATGAAATACAGAGGAAAAACTCTGTAAGAAGCTGAGGGAAGGTGAGAGAACATGGAGGAAGAAAACAGCTTAAAGTCCAGTATTTAGAAGTGTCAAGATGTAATAACCAAGAACTGGTTTGTGTTGACTTTATTTGACTTGAGCAGTGCCTGTTTTACCAGCAGTCCCCTAGAAATGGTAGGTAAGGTCACTGCCACATAGTGAATGCACTGTCACATAGTGCAAAAATGAAAGATAATGGTGTTTGAGACTGTATGTAAGAAATACATACCCCTGCTGGAAAGGAAATTTTTAGAAATAGGTTATTTGTATTACAAATTTCTAAGGCTGCCTCCTTCTAAGCAGTGTCAGCCTACATGAAAATCTGATACTCAAGAGTGCAGGGTTGACAACCCAAGCTGGAAGAAACACAGAAAGCAGAAATGAGTCTCCGTGATTAATTTGGAATATGGACAGAGAGATTAAAGTTTACAATAAATTTATTTTATCAAGTAGACTGACAGCAGATGTAGTAACTATCTGCTCATCTGCAAGAACTTGAAGAATGTAAACCCTCAGAAGGAGAGTAATTGCTAAGGATGATACGGAGAGAAGCTCTATGAATATTTGGATGAAAATTTTAAAACTCAGGTTGAACAGCAGGGAAAAAGAAATCTCTCAGAGTGTTCATCTGATTGTGCATCCCATAGAATCTGAGGAGTTTTAATATCTAAAAATAGACAAAATTGATCTAATTGTACATCTTCCTTTCTAATTCCTGTCATACCATAAAATACTCATCAAAGCTGCCAAGTATAACCTATTTCCAAGTCTTTCACACTGTGGTCCAGACCTTCAGCTGCTGAAAATCTGTTCAGGTGTAGTCATTTTCTCTGTGCTATACTGATACCCAGCTGTTGGAGGTTTGGCCTTTCAAATACCTTTTAAACTTGATTCTGCTACACAGAAAAGCACACAAGTCTCCAAACCATGGTTTAAACAAATAATGTTTACAGACTGATTCACTGCTGCTTACCAACTTCTAAGAATGTCACCAAAGCTTGTTAAATTACCTAATCTCTCTTTATTTGTTCCCACATCAAATCAGCAGCAATACATGGATATTTCTAGTCCGCTCTTCGAGTTTCTAGCTTTCTGTTGCCTCTCCTTAGCCACATTTACCTTTGCATCTTACAGATATTTGTCATTGCTAAGTTAATGAGTCCAGCTGATAGCAGGGCATTCAGATGCATTCTTTGAGCTGTGTTAAGCCTTAGGGAATAACCAAGCTGATCTGTGGCAGCACCTCCCTCCTACTGTTCAGGAAGTCCATGTTAAACTTCTGCTTACAAGTTCTTTGGAGTTGAAAGCCTTGCCTTTAGTTCTCACCAGTGTGGATCAGGATTTATTTTGGTTTATAATATTTTCATTTCCTCAGTTTCCACTTTGTAGCTCACCTTCAGCCACTGGAATTTGCAGTGTGCTACAGAAATGGATATGAATGGGTAGATAGGTACAAAATATTTTTGTATATATTGTGGTTATGGATCTAGTTATTCGCTGCTTGCAGAGGAGGAAGTGCTGAGGATGTGATCCTTCATACACATGTGTAATAAAAGATGGGAAGAATTCCAGAGCAGCTGGGTAAAGCCACTTGTCTGGGATTCTTGACAGTTAAATATGGTTGCTCATTTTGGTTTTCATAATCTTTACGGATGGATTTTGAAGTGGTGAAGGCTGCACTGACACATGGTGGCATGAGAAGTTAGGGGCAGGAACAGCAAGACGGCAACCGTGTTGCAAAGCAGAAACTGAATTATTTTATTACTCCAGTTCCTTCGGAGGTAGAAGAGGGAGGGATCTCTTTTGTCAGCTTCCTGGCAGAGGGCAATTTGTCATTTTCTTGTAGAAACCCTATTTCGTTTTTCAAGAAATGCTGCATGTGATCCAGAGGTTATGAAAAAGATGAGCTGTGCTGTAGCGAGAACCAGCTGTGTTTGATGAAACAATTATACCTCTAAGTAATGGGATGTTGATATCCTGAGACCATGGGCCAATGTACAGGTGTTGGGTATATGCAGTTGTGCTCCTCTTCATGGACGTTTTCTAATGTTGCTTATAGGATGACACAACCAATGTTTCTTGGGTGGAAGGCAGGATACTCCTGATGCATTTCCACCAATCTGCTCTTTGTTCTTGGGCAAACTGGGTCATGGAGTGACTTGGCTTTCCTCCTCTAAAAAGTATGTCCCGAGAGGGTTGTGGGGCAGCACTGCTTTCCCCACTCCATTCACCAGGCAAGTTCATGACTGCTTGATCAGGGCAGCACAAGGAGTTCATTCTTCGCTTACCAGTGCATCCATCCCAGTGGAAACAGTCATTTGCAAATCACTGGGGTGTGATGAATCATAAATTATATTCTGAAAGAATTGGAGGCTTTTCTGTTCAAGGTGTTTTGTATATGCAATGTATTTATTACCCTGGGAGTCTGTCTCTTACTACATTTTTTTCCCTTTTTTTTCTTTATTTCCAGATGGGCAAATGGCAGTGAGCACTGGAGTCTGTTGAATGGACTTGAGAAAGTTTAGTTAGTATTCCAGAAGGCAGTCCTGCTCCTTAGACAGCAGAGTTGCGTTGACTGGAAAGAATAAGAAAGTATTCAAACTGAAATCAATCCAGGAGTTATTTAGCCAATACCTGCAGCAAATCTGGCATATTAAAATGCCTCTCAGTGCCAGCTGTTGAAACCAGTTTCAGCAACTTTTATTTCAGCACAGTGATAACTGCTCCTCCCTCAAGTGTTTGGCATAATGGTTGTTGTGGAACTGCTAACAATAAAACATGTTCCCACAAGGTGTAGATTTACGAACTGAAAATATTAAAATGGATGGCAGGAATCTAAGGTGCTACAAAGTCTTAATTTTTGTTTTTGCAAAGATAGAAATTATTTTTCAGCCATAACAAGAACTGGAACTGTGCTCTAATTTGTGAAGTTTGGCCTGGAACTCCTGTGGTTTAGTTTTAAGATCAGTACATGTGAGCACCAACAGAGGGTAGAAAGGGGAAGTTTGATCATCATTGATACGCACAGACACATGGAAGGGAAGTGAGCCAATGGAAAACTGTCTATTCTCTGAATGTGTTACATCCACTGTATGTTATCACAATTAACATTTAGTGCTACTGGAATGGAGAGGACTTGCCCCTTAAAAGTTCTTTTCCTCAATTTCCTTCTGTCTATTTATTGGCTTTATACACTTACTTGACTTTTTTTCCAGCTTTGCCATGGCTTTTCCTTTTTCCTGTTTAGAATCCCCTTCTCTGTGAAGTCAGAGGGTGAGTTTAGAGGCTGTGTCCATGTGAATGTGGCTGTGGTCACACTGGCAGCATGTGCGTGCCTGCACACACAGACGCATGGAGAAGTGTCCGGAGATAACTGCCTGCAACACAGCAGCAGATCAACCTGCAAACAAGCAGTGCTTCAGATGGCAGCTGGCCACGATTGAAGCAGCAGTCCCAGTCACCATAGGGAAACTCTTCAAAGTGCACAAAGTTAAGTGCATGCATAAGCGTATAGCTGTGGCTCAGTCATTTTTTCTTCCTGATTAAAGCCTCTGTATAAGCAGACATAGAAAACATAAATCACCCTTTATTGAAAGAGAACTTAAAAAACCCTCAGAGACAACATGTGCTCTTCTTGAGCCCTCATGCAAGCTGTAATTAAACAGAAATCCAAAATAAGATCTTTGCTTGGCAACTGAGAACCTAATTCTTGCCATAAAACCTGGCAATACCATTAAGTTCAGATCAGTTGAAACAAATGCACGTGAAGAAACAGTGGTGCCCTCAGGGACTGTGCAAAGCTGAATATTAGAAAATTCTCATCTGGTGATCAGCTTGTGAACCAAAGGAAGTGTAGAAATTTGCTGGCAAGCTCTTCAAAACTGTTCTGCATATTGAAAAGACATTAAGAGGGAGGCTATATTTTGCATCATACTCTCTTTTCTATCTGCTGTGAAAGCTTGGTACTATTGCTCAGCATGAAGACACTAATGGATTTAATCAGGAAGGAAATTTCACCTCAAATGAGGTTATATCTGAGATAGAAGTTTACACCTGGCTCAGCTCTGACATGTAATTTGGTGAGCTGGTTGTCCTAAGGACAAATATGCTGAAGCATAATGGGAGCTTCCTGTGTTGGGCTTGAGACCTCTGTTTTCTTGGCCTTGACCTCATGATACAGGTGCAGACATTGGGGCCACACTGACTGAGTTCAAGACAGTGCAGGCATCTTCTATGGTTGTAAATGTTTCCTTGGTGTGCTGGAAAAAGGCAGCTTGTCATTGCAGTAGCCATCTCCCTCAAGGGTTTTGGCAGGAATCACAAAGTGCTTGAGCAAGTCAGCTAGCTGAGGGGCAGTGTTTCACTGGCATCACCATCACAGCCAACCTTTCCAAATGTAGTGATCCCCTAGGTAAGGCTTATTTTTGAGACTACAGAGTGTACAGAAAAATTATCACAAACTTCAGCGAGCTTGGTAGCAGCCTAATCCTTCTGCCATCCGCTCAGAATGTTGCACAGCACCTTGGAGCCAGCTGGCATCATCCCCCTTTCCAACAAGTTTTGCTGTGAATTGCGTCTCATCAGACTTCAATTCAGGTTTTCTGTTCAGCATCAAGGATCATACAGACATGTCCTTTCTCCCAGTTTCTTTCCCTTGATGCTGCAGCAGAGACTTAGGTTGTCGACTTTCAGAGAACAAGAGTAGGTCTCTTTTTTTTTTCCTTTATGGGAATGATTGTAATTGGAGAGAGATGATCCTGTTCACTTCTTTAAGAAGGTGAAGAATGATTCTTGAAGGAGAAATAAAAAGGCAGGTTTTACACAACAGAAAGCATAAATTGACATATTTTCCAGAAAATCTCACAGTGATAAAATTGATGAGTTTGTAGCATTTCAGGCAGTTATTTCTCTCACTTTGTTTTAAGGAGACCCTGCTAGCTGTGCAGGACACAGGAGAGCATCTGAAGGAAGCTTACAGCAGCAGGTAGCAGAGAATTCAGAAGGCAGCAACAGTTAGCAAACTCAGCAATGCATGAGTTTCAAATGTATTTCTAGTGCTTTGGCATGTCCTTACAAGTTCTTGAAAACAGCGGAATTTATGCACAGAATCAGTTACTTCTACTGAGTTGAAGCTGAGGCCTGCAAATAGGCAGCCAACATCTGTCAATGTGCACTTATATCAGTCCCTGCAAGGATATCATTGGCCCAGGAATTCACAGTTGCCTTTGGATGTGTGTAAGAAGACTGCCTGGCATACTCTATGTAAGTTTGCATCTTAGCCAGACTTTATAAGAAGGTAATAAGTAATTTCCTTAGCAGAATAGGAAGTTAGATTTTGTTGATTCGTTTTGGTGAGAGGAATTTCTCCTTGCTGAAGGTAAGATGTTTTTTCCTCACCGTTCAAATGAATTAATGAAAACATAGTCAGAGCAGGTATCCTGTCATTGACACTGAATTTTTCCCCTGGTTTTCTAGATAGGTATAGCATCCTGTGCAAACAACTGGAGGTCAGATAGGTTCAGATTCAGTTCTAGCCTGACTAGTCTCACTCTGTTTTTTGCTTACCTACAGTATCAATAATCGTGGCAGAATGTGCCATTAATATTCTGATGGTGCCTTTAATGAAGTAGTTACTGGGTGGGATATGAGAAGTCAATGTGAAACTGGTTACAGCCTCAGTTACTGCTTTGTAAACCTCTTATTATCTATTTCCATATAAATACACGTTAGCCAATTACATTTTATGCTGTTTCAAGTGAATTCCAAGTGAAGCCCTCGACGATGGGTGCTTTGGCTGCTCTCTGATCTCAGAGTCTTTCCATATAAAGTCAGTGCTTTTCAAAGTGGAGTGGTCTTGGGCCCCCAAGCACATAGAATTTACCAGCTACTTTTGTGCTGAGGGCTGACCCAACACCGCAGGATTTGATTTCTGTCTGTAAAATTTACTCCACCAGTTCTATAGTTCTGTACATTATTCTCCCTGTCTCCCATTTAGCATGTTAGTCTGCTGACAGTAGAGTACACAGCATTTAGCAGCTGGTTTGTGGAACCATCAGTCAGGAAATTGTATGATAAATAGGAGGTAGCCACGTTTAGTGGCACTTTATTCTGCTTCAGCAGTTTTAGCCTGACTTTGGAAAAGTCATCATGTGGTTTTTCTTAAGGGTTGCAACAAGAGATGGCTACAGTGTAGTAACTTATTACACATACACTTGAGTTATGATGTTCACCAGCTGTATTGCTCGTGTGTAAATAATAAATTGTGAGATGGAAAAATATATTGGAGTTTGATATGCAGCTCTGCTCTGGTTGGCTCAGGGCTGACGGAGACAGCTCCCTGTACCATGATGGAGTATGGCTGTTTCCCAGATGGAAACTACAAACAAGATGCAACCAAGATACACAAATGAGCTTAATGTGAGAGGACTCAAAAAGATGTTTTTGGAGATTTGTAGGCCATGTGTAAATAAAACTTGTTGAGGATCTGCACTGCACAAGCCCCACAGAGAAGAATACCTTTTTTTGGGTTGTTTAATACTAAGTTTCCATTTCTCAGGTAGTGGAAAGTAAATTAGACATTGAGGAGGGTCAAATGATGTTTCAGTACATAATTACTAGGACTGCTTTTAATGGGTAGGTGCTCAGGCTGGGTGAGGGTGGAACAGTGAGGAGGCTTGGCATCCTGAGTGGGATTTTGTGTTTTGGTCAGGTGAACCACATCCTGTCTGACATGAATATTGGTAGCAAAATCTCTATGGTCTTACCTGTGCTCTCCAGACTCATGTCTGAGGAGACGCATAGGGCAGAGAAGGATTTGCTTGTGCATCTATGAGGGTATGAGTGACTTCCTTTTTTGCTGAAAAATTGGTGGCAGACTTTGTATTGTAAAATGCCAGACATCTGCTTTGAAACCTCCTTCCCTCGGCTTATGCTGCTGTTGTCAAATACCAGTTTGGCAGGGAGGAGGGCAGGCAGGGAGATGTGCTAAAACACACTTCCCATGCCTCTATTCCCCTTTGCCTTGGTGTCTGCAGGGGAACGTGTTTCAGGAGGTGGCAGCTAGTATCCTCCACTCAGACAATGACAGTGTGTTCCCGATCATCTGTAACCCATTTTTTTATGTCCATTGAAGACCATGAGTGCTTGGCATGGGGAGCGAAGCTCATAACAGATTGCATGCCAAGGTCCAGTTGGTGCAGCAGAACCAGATTTAAAAATACTGTGAGTCTGAGCTCCCAGCTTACACCATAAGTCAAAATTACTTTTCATTTATGGTGCCTAAGTCAGTAAATGGCTGAAATGTGCTGTGGCTAATCACATGCTAATATCCTTTCACAAAATCAAGCCATATAACTGGACATTCTCTGTCAGATGTTTCCAGGCTTTCTTGAAATACTGGAAATACTTCCTCAGAAATTATTTCCCCTTCCTCCCCTGTGTATATTCCCTCAGGGCAATGAGGTTTGTTCCTCTCCTTCTTGCATTTCAAAATACAACAAAAAAGCAAGCCAACTTTTTACAAACATGATGAAAAAAAATCAGTATTTTTAACCATCTCTAGTTGAGACCAGGGAACTGGTTTCACAAATACTGTAAGAAGAGGTTTACATTTTGCTGAATAGGAAAGGTGGGAAATACTAAGAAAAGATACCTTCAAGAGTTGGTGGGCAAAACTGGAATAGAATTAGTTTTACTGACAGGAAACTATTGAAGTTTTCTTTTTTTCTAGAAGTAAATTCACGACATGACCTAATGTCTGTACTTCTCAGTTTTTGGTGACAGATAAACACATGACATCACCCAAAGTGGCAATTGGATAATGATTGTGCAGGATCAGTTTGCTTCATGCTGCTGGAGCTGCTTAACATCTCGTTGGAATTGTGAGGGTTTGGGAGGCAGTGGTGAGCAGCATGTGGCATTCTGAGGCACACAGATCACAGTGGTATGCTGGTGAGGAGAGCTGTGGGCTGTATGAGCTGTGCAGCTCAAAGCTGGGAGGCAGTCCGACTGCAGAAGCAGTGGGGAGGGTGGGCTGGTGCCTGACCCCTCAGGGCAGAGCCCATGGGGGTGTCAGGGGGGCATTCCCTCTTTTGTCAGCCTGTCTCCGAGGCTCTCTGGAAACAGCAGAGAAGAGGAGTTCTGACAGCTGCAAAATCCCTCCTTCTGTGAAAGCCATGGAGGAGATAGAGCAGGGGAGCTTATTGCAGCCATGAGTCCCTGCATCTTCAGTCACGGGGACAAAGAAAGCACCCTTCCTTTTTCAGAGCTAGGTATGAAATGAGCCCCTCTGTCCCCACACACATTCCTCCAGGTTCAGCCATTGGTGTGGTGCTATTAAACATCTCCAATACGGCCTTTCCCAGTCACATTTCCCTTTGAACACAATTGTCTGATTTACTTGAGTTCTACTTACATTTCTCAGCATGTCACTTCAGTTTGGCTTTCTGTTCTGGAATTGTGTGTACATCTCTGAGGCTGTACTTTTTTATTGCATTGTATTCTCTGCTTAGGCTTTTCATCCTGGGATGATTTTTTTTTCCTGTTTTAATACAAAATAAATAAATCAGGAATGCTTATGAAAGTCATGATGGTCCTTTTGATCTGATGCTTCATATATGGGCACATAATTATTTATTAAAGACTTTTTTATGCCCCTTTCCATTTAAGCTATAAAAAGAGAATATTAAAATTAGTAAATACATATTCATGCAAACACTGTGGGCCAAATTCTCCTCTCAGATAGACCTGCCTGACAGTGGCATGGAAAGAGATTGTGACCCCCTAAGTTAGCACTGTTAACACATGCTTTTCAGTATCTGTTCTGTCTTTATGAATGTTGTTTTTAAAGAATCATTGGAGATACTCAGATCTGGGAACCTCGCTTGTTTTTTCAGATCCGCCTCACCTCTTTCCAGCATTCCACCCTCCTGTACCAATTGATGCGAGACATCATGAGGGACGCTACCATTATGAACCATCTCCCATTCCTCCTCTGCATGTGTGAGTATTCAGTGTTCCCCCTTGCTTCCTGGAAGAATGGACAAACACATGAATCTTTGCAATGCTTGAAATCATGTACCTGGAGCACTTTTCCAGTCTTGCCAGAGTGTGAGATTTACTTTTGGAAAGCATTGAGGTTATCTGTTCATAAAGCAAAACCCATGCTGGTGTTGAGGAATTCCTGTTATAATGGGTAGCTGGCAAAGGTTACCTATGTGTTTTGCTGACATTTATTCTGTATTATGTTATTCTATAAAGACTAAATTTATAAGTCCTGGGTCCTGCGAAATACAGCCAGATAAACATGTATTTAATCTGTATTAAACTTGGTATTCTTCATAGCTAAAATTTCCTTTCATGCCAAAGGTTTGTTTACAAAACAACCAAAAGGTTGGTTTTTTCCCTAGTGACTGCTATGAAGCATAATGAAATTTTTGGTAAATTTTCTTAGTCCCTGTTGTGTGCACATATAGGCAATCGGTTGATTGATGGGAATGTCACCCAAACAAAATGGCAAATGTGATAGAGCATATGGTTTACACAGAGATAAAAGAAATGAATACCAGTGATAACATGCATTAGAAAAGGGTGGTAATGGTGAAATCCTGTAGAAATAAATTTTATCTTATTCCATTTGGGGAGACAGGTATCAGCATTGGAGAATAAACCAGTAGATATGTCCAGGAAACTGCTAAATACCTTTTAAAATGGAACCAAAAAGCAGGGCTTGGTACTTCACTAAAGGGCTTGATGTATACATTTAATCATATCTACTAATCACCTCTCACACTGAGAAAATACAAGAAGAAAAGCACAAGTAATACTTTGAAGAATAATGCTAGTTGTTTAGATGGCAGATTGCTTTTCCATGGCTATTAGTTACAGCTGTGTAATTACAGATATGCAGAAGAAAAATGAAGTTGTTTTAAAACAAGTCCTCCTCTGTGAGCAGAATTAATTGATATTAACAGTCCTAACTACATGCCCAAGTACACACACAATATTTTACTAACAGGTTTTTTTGGGTTAGTCTTCTATTACTGAATTGTAATTTCAGAGCAAATTTGCCTGGAGGTAAGTAATAAATCTGTGTTGCAGTCTTCTTGGGCATTAGAGGAAAAGTGGGTATTTATAGAAAGAGCGCAGAAATTTGTGATTTATTCCTCATGGTTCCTCAGATGCATCACCATTTACGCCACAATCTATCACATAATAAAGTACACTAAATACATGCTTAAATTTGCTGCTAAATACTGTTGTAAGCTGAAGGTGGCAGGCTCAGACAGTCATTACGGGGTCATCCTAGATTTTGCAGTGCAGTCAATATTCTACATGATGCATGTTTTTGGGAACAGGGGGAGAAGGTCGTGCTCATTCCGAAGCTAGTGAGGAATTTGCCTTTCTCTTTGTATTGGGCAGATGAGATAGGGAGTTTTAACCTTCAGCAGAGGATCACCTTCCAAGACACAAGTACTGCCTACCAGCTTGGAAGAGGCTTCTGGAAGTCTGTGCCATGTTGGGACCCTTCCTGACTGCATTTGCTGAGCTGAGCCCTTTCTGGAGACTCAGTCCATAGCATGGCACCCCATGCCTGCAGCAGGGCTTTTGGGTGGGTAGACCACTGTCACGTGCTTTGGGTGACAGTGGGAAATCAGGACTAGCAGTCTACACTGCTCACCATGCCAAGATTTCTGTAAGAGTGCCAGAAGATGTTGGAAATGCCTGTTTCATACCTTGTTTGGCATTTAGGGGTAGTCCCCTCTGACCCCAAAATCATGCTCTTTCTACAGAAAGGTGCCCTGCTGTGTGCTGTGCACCCTGCTCCTTGATTAAGTGGTGATTCAGCTGGGCCTTGCAGAGGCAAGAAGGTCTTAGCCAGATGCAGTATGACTGCAGGCAGCTGCTTTAGAAATATACTCTGATATCAGCCCAAACCTAAAACTCAAAATTGCCTTTTGTATTGGCCATTTTTCCCCATTAACTTCTGTTGATTCTTTTTCTCATTTGGTTTATGTCACCATTGGAATGATGAACTGTAGTGGACCCTTGGAGCTGTTGTGGTTGGTGTTATTAAATATAAGTAGGCAATTAAGCAACTTAAAAAATGATCAGACTTCAACATCTTCGTAGATGTTAAGGTTTGTCATGCTTTTGCAGTTTTCAGGAAAATATATTAATGTGTTTAATACATGTTTAATGCATGTAAAACATACATGTGAGGTGGGCACCCAGTGGTTTTCTTGCAAGTTTTACAGAGCCTGGTGTGAGTATTGCTTAGGATGACCTGGGATCATTTGGAGCCATTACTTGAACTGCTGTCCCAGCACCCATTAAAAAAAAAAGAGAAGAAGAAAGAACTGGGCTGAGAAGGTATTTAAGAATTTTGAGAGAAAATGGCAAGAAACCAGTCAGGAAGCAAATGTTTACCTACAGCTTCAGCAATGACTTCATTGTAGGAGTGGTTTTCTCCTCAGCTTTGTAGTACTCTCAAATATGTGTATGTAATGTACATTAAAATTTAGAAAAAGGCATGATTTTAGTTATCCAAGCTCCTCAAAATATGTTCCAGAACCTGTCAAGCCTTAGTGGAATTAGTTTAGGTATAATAGAAGTGCAGAAAAAAAGTGCAGAAGGCCTTGTCTGCATGGTACCTACAGTGTCTGCACATAATTGTGAACACTGGCCAAGTGAAAAAGCAAAAAGAAAGCAGAAATTTTAAAGATGTTACAGGGCTCTTGTGTACTTGCAGCTCTAAAAAGGATATGTATTTATATATGTGTGATTCTTATAGTTTAATTGCTGATGGTCAGAACTGTTGCATCCCAAATTTCAGCCTGGAGCCACATACTGTAATTTGAGTTATAAACCCTTAAAATAAGGGTTTATGTTTATGATGGAATTGCTGACAGATGCTTATGTATAGTAGGACTGCCAGGCATTGCTGTAATTATGCTATCGTATCCTATCATTAAAGATTTCAATTGAAAGAGGTTTATAAATTGCTCTTCCTCCTGGATAAACCGCCCTACATTAAGGCATCAACGATATGGTGCAGAATTAAATTAAAATCTCATAAAATGAAATATGTTCTGTATTAGCTGTTTGACACTTAATTTGCCTCTGAATAAGTAGGGGAAATCACAAATTAACCTGCCTTTGTTTTTCCAGCCATGGCTTATTAGGTGTTAGAACAACTGCAATTACAGCCCAATAATAACCCCCAACCCTTATGAATATGTACTGAAATGTGTCACTTTGTGTTACCAAAAGCTCTTAGGACTGTGTAGTTACCTTGGAATTTCTACAATACATCCTTGGTTTATACTTCAGGAAGATTTATGAAACTTAAGTTGTTCTTCAGTGGCAAACTATTTTGTTTTCTCAAATTCAGTTTAAAAAAATCCAGTAAACTATAATTCAGTTTTGCTGCTTTACATTGAACTAGCAGGTTAATTTATGTGATAAACATCAAATTATTAAAACAAACTAAAAGAAGCATGGCTTTCATAATCACATTTCTTGCTTTGTTTTTCTTCTTTGCTTTTATCCAGCTCTTTCTGAATTTCAAAACTGATTTCTAAAGTATGGTACTAAAGGAGGAGCTGATGCTCATCTATGTTTTGGTCTTTGACATCTGCTAGGTCATCCATTAGAGAGTGTGATGCCTTCTCTGGTTGGTGGGCAGTGATTCAAAATCTTGCCCCTAATGCGGGTATTTATTTGAAATTACTACCATGAGTATGCTATTTTTCTTCAAGATCCAAATGAAAAATTTATCATTGGCTAACTCTTCCAGTTGCTTGATGTCTTTGTTTGAAATGAGAATTGTTAGCAGTGAACAGAAGAAGGGTGTCTTGTCTATTTTTATGACTTTGCAAGTGTAAATAACGTTATAGTCATGCAACTTTTAAAATCTGTCTTAGCTAGGATGAGAGATTTTATTTACTAATTTAAGAAAAAAAATCTCCTAAGGCAGAAGCAAAATTCTACTGATGGATTTAAATGCAGTGATTTAGGAAGCTACTATTCTTGGCCATTAATTCATTCCCACGCTTCAACCAATTTGCATCAGTAGGTTTTTCCCAGTATGCTTAATTTCAAAGTTGAGTTGGACAGCCTTTGAAGGTGACCTATCCTGGTATCTTCAGGCACTGCTACTGTGGAGTTGAGATGCATCCTGCAGAGATGAGGCAGGAGACAAGAATCAGGTGGCAAAATCAGGAGTGGCTCCGGATTGGTGCCTTGTGTACATCTCACAGTGATAAATGCATGTGTTGCAGGATGCCAGTGGAAAGTTTAGGTTTCAGGGCTGAATGTATTACAAGATGCATCATGAGTGTTTGAAAACATGCATTCATTTAGTCCCCATCTCTTTCTATTGCCATCCCTTTTGACCTTAGCTCTGGACTACACATAAGTAAGACTGAGCAGGTAAATCTAAGGTGCACTGATGCTGCCCATATGCTTACAGTCAGGGGAGGCTGCCTTTGCCAGGAGGAAGTTAAGGTGCAGCTGGTGTATTTTAGATTCCTAGGATCAACGATATTCCAATCTCCTTTTTTTTTCCTAACTTCTGATTGAGACTAGCAAGTTTGGCAGTCTTATGCCCTGAAGTGATGAATGTGCAGGTAACCATATATGTGCCTAACATGAATGCCTTGAACAGATATTTTGAACTTTCTCAATGCTCTGGTACTAAACCAAAGCATGTGTTTTGCTTGCAGTCAGCTCCAAGTTGATAAAAAGAGAGTCCGATTCTTAGATATGTTATTTCATATTTAGTTTATACACACATCAGTTACACAAGGGTGAAAAGGAAAGCAAATTCAGGCCCAGACACTCAGCTTTCATCATTGTCTGATTTTGGACCATGCAGCAAAATGGAGGATGCCCAAATGTGAGAAGATTAAAGCATATCCTCGAGAGAAACTGCTAGCCACACGTTTGATAGGATGTTTACGTTTTCCCAGCCTTGTCACTGACATTTTGAGTGTTTTTTCATTTTCATTTCTAAGATCTAATTTATTTTTTAAAATCTTAGCGTTTAAACCTCTTAAATCTTTTAACTGCTGCTTTACCTCAGTGTACCTCTAAGCTGTAGACTTGGCAAGCATTCTGTCAGCTTGTCAGAGCATTCACTGATCCTTTCACAGTGGGAAGCAGAGCCCCACCCAGCATGAAAAACATCACTCATTGATTTGACTTTATTTACTTTAAGACTTGGAATGGGTTTTATGGTTTAGCCAGGAGCCATCAAAGGAGAAAGACTGGAAAGCTCTTGGGACATGAAAAGATGACTGTAGTTACAGCTTTTCAAAATCATCCGTGAAAGTGTTTTCTGTAAACAGGGAGAAATATTGTATTAAATGGGAAACACCCCAAGAAACCTGTTCCTGAAAGTGAAGTGCAGCATGAAGAATAAGCAGCTGCTAATAGCCTGGAGGATTTTTATAGCAAGTCTCTGAGAAGGATTCAGCATGGTCTGGTGACTTGTTAAGGTTATTCAGGGTTTGTTATGTGCCATGGATATGCGTGTTGTAGGCTCTGCAAGCAGCATGTATCCCTCTTTTCTTAGTGGTATTCATGGAAGTAAAATACCAGGGCCAGATGCCTGCACATAAAACTTCAGCAGATAGTTTTCATTCAGTGCCAGGCCTTTTTCAAAGCTGAGGAATAGGAAGCTTCCATCTAGGCTAAAACTGTGATACCTCACTCAGTGAATAGTTCTGCATCATTTAAAATAGTGAATCAGTGTTTTGTTCAGCTGTTCATTCTTGTTTAGTTGTATTTACCGTAAGACTTGCAGATCATAAATTCTCCTTTGTAAGCTTTGTAATGCTTGCAGAGTAGCTTCAGAAACTGTTTTTAAAAACTATCTGAAACAGCAAAAAGTTTGGAAAGCAAATTAGTGGTGGCATATATTGAATTCCAGAAAAAAAAGGATGTTTCTCTTAAATTTTTGATTCTGAGCTACATTTTAAAGGAAAAAAGTATGTTAAAATGTGGATAAAAATAGACAATTTTTTTTCATGTAGCTCTTTATGCAAGTTCAGTTACATTCATTTGTTTAGGTAAGCTGTAGTCTGGAGTTACTGCACAGTCAATTCGACTCTTCTGTATTTCTCACTGATTTGCTCTCTCTCTACTAAGAAAAAGCAGCATTGAGAAAAAACTATCTTACTTAATTTCTGCAGAAAAGTAAATTCTAGATCAAATAAGGAATCACTGCTAAAAATCATCCCTGTTTTTAGCCAGCACATTTACATGAAAGTCAACAGAATTGCCTCTAAGCACACCAGATTACATTTGGTTCACATAATTCATCTGTTTCTGTGGTGGATAATACTTTGTGACATAATCATTTTCTCTGGAGTAGCTAATTGTAATGCCAAGGAGCTACAGATTTATAAAGGAGAAACAATAGCAGCAGATAAATACTGTGTTAACAGAGGTTCTTTGTTCTTTTCATACAGCCAGCTTGATTTTGGGCTGTCTGGGGAAGTTGCAGCAACTGAAATTAAAGAAAAAAATCGGTGAGATTTTTAATGTAGGAAGAAAAGCTTGTAAAATGTAATGATTTGTTTTGTTGAAAATCCTTGGTAGAAAGTCCCCCCAAATCTTTGGTTTGTGGTTTTTTTTTTTTAATGTTGAGAAAAGCGCTCGAGTGGCAGCAGCCCCCAGCCCTAATGAGCAAGACATGCCTCCAGTGGCTGGCAGCTGGCTCACCACCTCTCTTCAGCATGCCAGAGTAGCAACAATGCACAGGGCATCCTCCTGGTGTGATGCAGGGGGAGGAAAAATTGGGAAAAGCCCTCGGTAACGCTCCTCCGGTAGTCTAAAGGGGATCGGTTGCCTCATCCCCACCTGAGACATAGAGTGGCACAGATTTGTCTGGTGGAGCCCAGTCCAGCGAAAGGGATTCTTTAAGAGGTTTTTATGTATTATGCTGTTGCAGAGGAGGAGTTCCAAGGTTTACCAGCAGTAAGGTGTCTATCAGCACTCGTCAGCACTGTCACTTAGCTGATTTACCACATCTGGGCAGTCAACAGTCCTTAGATGAATTCTTGGCTGCCAGTGAGAAGTGGTTCCCTAAGGCAGGCTTTCAAACCAGTGTGAATTAAGAGATGATGGAAGCAAAAAGAATGGCCAGCAAAGTTATGCCTCAGGTCACTGTTCTATGTAACATTTTTCTCTAGACTGAGGAATAACTAGACATGATTTCAAACTGTGTGGGTGCTTGCTGTGTGCAGATGTGTATACAAGTGTGCATCTTTGTGTGTGCATGCATTCTCTTACATAATAGGGTGAATATCTTTTCTTACATTTGTCATGGACTGAATAATTTTAGATCTCTGCAGTTAAAACTAATGCAAGGAGCTACTCAGAGTCTGAGAAAGATGGAAAATTAGAGGAAAAAAGTTAACAATGCTTAGAAAAAATGTTCATGGGCAAAACATTTGAGAACATGTGGGTCATTACCTTAATTTAACATTTCAACAAAAATACGTAGAATAGTTGCGATGCTTGAGTTCGGCTGCTTGAAATTTCTATTATCTCATTCTGTTATCAGCTGCAAAGAATGTAAGCTCTAAATATAGTGCACATTCAAAGGCTCTGAGCCTGTGGTTTCTTGAACAAAATTCCTGTGTTCTTTGTGCTGTAGTCAGCAGTATTAGTCGAGTGAGCAGATATTGACTGTGGTATTCACGTGCAGTGAACCAGAAGCAAGCCAACTCTATAGAGGCTGCTGTCAAACTTGTTGCAGTAGCCTTTGAGGTACTGGACTGTGACAGACTCCTTTTTTTTCAGTACAATTCTTCCACTCATGTTAAATCTTGCTTCAAAGAGAGATGAAATGTTATAGTCGTAGTGGGGATTTTTCTTTTTTTTTCCTTTCTTTATTTAAAGTGTACCTGTGAGATTCCTGTGTTGTGAATTAGAAGTTCCATAAAGTTAGAGTAGGTATAAACTCCAAGAAATGTGAGTGATGAGTAGGATGTGTTGTGAGAACACAGAGCATCTTCATCACACTCACACAATCTTTCCCTGACTTAGACTCCATCCTCCCCCAACAAAGACATCAAGTCCTAGAATCTTGGAGTATGGATTGAATGTAGTTGAGACTTCTTCTTTCCCAAAGGATGAAGAAACAGAAGTTAAGTTAACACCTTGTTTCCCTTTTAACACCACCTACTCATCCCGCTATGTTTTATATATACATATGTGTGTGTGTATATGTGTGTGTGTCTGTGTATAAGTCTGTATTTGTTTATATATCTGTAGCAAAATATAGGCTGTTGAAACTGTGCTTCTGGGATGTAGGAGACTAATTAGCTGTCCCATGCATATTCTGTGTTGTGTGATGCTAGGAAAAAAACCCAACGATACCTTAATTTCATTGAAAGGGTTGTGTTCAATGGGTGTTTCATCACTGCACCTCAGGCCAGGCTGAGCTATCACTGATGGCTGATACTATTGATAATAGAGGAAACAATTTAAAGAAAAATGTTATTTTATTGATTTTTGCTTTTAGAATGAATGACCAAGAAATGGTTTGGGACCTTTTTTCAGAGTAAGGTTTACATTGAAGCTGGACCCTGTGAAGTTGCCATTAAAGAGCAAGAGCTTAATCCCTTCCAGCACTGAATGTGTGGGTCTGAATTTACAATAGATTAAAACTTCATTCATAGTCAGCTTTATAGGTGCGCTGGCAATTTTCTGGAGACTCTGCAGAGGTTAGACACAGAGGGAAAACATCCTGCAGCCCATGAGTTAGGAGTACAAAGCTTCTGAAGGAATGAACTAACCTATCATCTTCTTGAAAGCATTATTTATGAGGGGTTGTGACCATTGGTGTTAAGGATCAACAGAAAATTGGGGAGTGTTTCACATAAGGGAGAATTTCTAAATATATCAGATTTAAGTGGCTATGTCTTTACAGATACACATCTTTCAGTCCTGTATCTCCTGTTTAAATTCAGCCTAGATTTATCATGCCTTTTCCACTGGCCCGTGGAAGAAAAGATTGATAGTCTAGTCCAGTTTATAGAGGCTACCAATGTAAATAGCCCCATTTAACAACATTGTAGACAGATTTGGCAGTTGAGAGCAGGAGCTGAATGACCAGGGGCAATCAGGTGTTCTCTGCTTTACCCTGGAAGATCACTATCAGCATATATCATCAAGACAGTACCAAGAAAGCTTGTGTAGCCTGCCTCTGTCTTCGTTTGCCATGCTTGTTCCTTGGACATCAGGCTTTCATCCTGACACCTTTTCTGGGATCTGTGTTTCTACTCCTGTGATTAGATTGAATTGCAGAGATGCTGAGGGAGCAAATGTGTAGCTTCTACAGGTGTGTTCCAAGCTGGCCAGGTTGTTCCCCTTAGGGTTTTCATCTACACACTCAGCTACCTACTCTGTTTAGAGAACTAATAATACTTCCAGCATATATAATGCATTTACCTCAAAGATTTCAAAACTGAATTTACTACTTTTCAAAAGAAGTATGCCACCAGAATATTAATTTCCTTTGTGTCTGGTGCTTGTTTTTCATGTATTTCCTCTACAGTCAGATTAGAAATGGTGTTTCCACACATTTCTGGTTCTTGTCATTGTTCAAAGTTACAGCTTTCTCTGGGAAATGTTTTTTAACTCTGTTTTTTTCACACAAATAGAGCAAGAATAGCAGTATGAGGACTTTATCTCTTGTTTCTTTTGATGGCTATGGTGTTCCAGCCATGATATATTTACCATTTGTTAGGACTAACTTGTAGTCTGGATTACGTAGCAGCAAAATGGCTTTCAGTGCTTGCAGGATCAGAAAGCTGGCCTGATGGAGACAAGACTTCTCAGCCCGTAAGGAGAACTGAGTGTTTTCCTGATCTTCGCTGGTCGCACCTCAGCCAGCTCCCATACCTGGACCTTCAGTGCTGGCAGAGAAAATACAAGAAGGGTCTGTTGGCAGAATATCTTTCCTCTCCCCTTGTACCTCAGCAGCATTAACCTTTGATGTAAGTGGTACTTCATGTACCTGTGAATCTTACTGCCCTCATGGATGTTGGTGCTGATTCGTGACTTGCATATCTGCTGTTTGTGGTGGTGTGTGGAGGATGAGAGAAGCTTGGAAGTCATATTTTCATAAGGTCACCCCTTGACTCCAGTCCTGGGTACAGCATAAATGTGTACTGTACAGCTGATATTGTCACTCAGGTGCATTCTCAAAACAGCTCTTCTTTCCCAAATCATGTATTTGTCTAGGGGAAGGGGGAGAGGATGCATTTCAGGAAATAATCTGTGTGTTTTATACAGAAATGTATATATGTAGAACTTTATGCAGGAGTTTCTGTAGATTTGTATAATCTTTATTTTTTCCTGCTGCGTGTAGTTTTAGATGAGAAATTCTAGCTGATACTCTGTTCAGTAACAGTCACTAATCCCTGTGACTATCAATTTTGGGCTGTCTGTTGATGATAGTACAGAGATTTGAAGCAAATCCAACCATACCTCAACAGAAATGATAAATGCTGAACCTTCACATCACTGTTTTGTCAGGACTGTAGTCCTGTAAAGTTAGAATTTTAGTCAAATGTTCCCTTCACAACCAAATATGGGTAGCAAGTGCAACAGGAGAAATATTCAGTCCCTGAATTTCTCTTTTGTTATTGCCAACTTGGTTTTGTTTTAAACAGTGACATTATTTTATTATATAAAAGAATTAAAGAAAATATTTCTTTCTTCCCCAAATCCCAGTTTTGTAATATTGTGAATGTGACTTACAGTAGGCACTAGAAATGAAAGGGCTTGTTTTGGTTTCATTTTGAATTTGGGAAAAGAGTGTTTCTTAGCATCACAGAACAGATGTTGAGGACAGTGTTCACTTGAGGTTATGTGAAAAGCTTTTCGGGTGCTTTTCCAGGAGAAGGAGCACCTGCCTTAATGGGAGGAAAGAGTTAAGGGAAGAAGAGAAGCTAAAGTTTGCTGGAACAATAGTGAGCATAGCATTCTTAAGTTTGGGGTAGGGAGGATTTAGAAAAATCATAAGCAAATGAATGAGATGAGCAGAAAGGTTCAAAAGTACTTAAAGTGATAAAAGCTTCATTCTCTAGAAATAAAAAAAAAGCCATAAAATTATAGGAGTAATAACACATTAAGTAAAAATACTGTTTTTCAAGAGAGCAAAGTATTTGTGAAATTCATGTATCAGTTGATTTCAAAGTTTAATTTTACTGTTGTGGGTCATACCCGTCACAAGAAAAACTTCCCTTGAATTGCACATGAGTTTTTATGAGATTTAGGACAAGTCTCAATCTCTTCTTTCTGGTCAGATAATCCCCCTGGTGGATGCAGTAATCTGGTCCTCGCGCTGTGGGAGTAGATCCTAATTAGCAATGCTGTTTTCCCATGGGGAGTATTGTGCCACACGGGCAGGAGCACTCTTTGCATGCAGACTGCATCCTCTTCTCATCTGTGAATGGTAGAGAGAGAAATGAGGAGTAATTGCAGAAACCATTTCAAGTCTCTTAGCTTTGTACCATTTGGTTGTTTTTCTTCTTCTCCCAGTTGTGCATACATGTATGTATGTATGTGTGCTTTCTCTGTCCTGCATAGTGACTTCAAGGTTATTTTTAAAGACCTACAGGCATTTTCTGGGTGTTTTTGAACCAGTTCACTATTTACCGGTATATTGCTTTTATAGAGGTCGTCTTTGATGAGTTTTTTGTCATGTGCACCCACTGAAGTTTCAGTGTATTCAAGCATTAGAAAAGCCACTACTTGAGTGTCTTTGTTTTCTTTGTTGAGCTGTTTATTTTGCTTTCTTCCCACACAGTTCCCTGGCCTCACTCTGACAACTGCTTTTCTGCATGAATTACATTCCTCGGGGCCGCAAGTCTCCTAATTCTTCCAGTCGATTTGATTCCTGCCTGTGTGATTAGTCCTCTGCTCCAGCACACAGTTGGTCGTTGCCAAGCAGGCTGCTTGCTAAGTGCCTTTAACCTGAAGACCTAACTACATTTTTTAACCTCATTAGTGTGTAGGGCACTGCTTCATTCTGGCTTAATAACATGGCCACTATTGAATCATCACTTGCTCTAAAACAGGTTACAAAAAGGTTACCTAAGTTGTCTGTTTTTCTTTTTGTATGACTGTGCTTTTGCTGGGTAAGTTTCTTTCAACTCATGTCCATATTTTAGCATGTAAGTTGCTTTTTTGAAAGGAGGCCCATAGATTCTACTGAGGTAGATTTATGATGTTAAGAAATTTTATATTTGTATGTTCAAAAAGAAACTCAACACCTATTTGGAAATAGCAAAATGAAGTAATAAAACAATTAAGAAAATGTGGATTTGGAAGAAAACGGGAAGAAGGCTTGGGGGAAAAATTTCCTATTTGTTTCAGCTTTAGAATTATAAAGCCTTCATCCAAACCAGTTTAAACGCAGGCTTTTCACTATAATGCTGGATTTGCAGCAATACAGCCACAGTCTGCATGGCTTCACCTGGTCTTGTGGGTTCAATTTTTAGCTGAATGTATTGCCACTAAAATGTAGATTTCAGTTGTGTATAAACTTGAAGGGAAAAGACATTCCTGGGCTTCCAAATGTTATAAAGGCAGAAAAGTTTCCTAAGAAGACAGTATCGCCAGGGAGCTGAGGGAAGAAAGGAGGCAGTGGGTCACATGCCACTTGTGATGGTGCATTTGTGCAGTTGCATAGCACAGCCACTCAGAGGGTGAGACTTCATGATTAATGGTGTTTATTCTTGACAGAAGCCTCCTTTATTTATCTGCAATACAGTTTAGTGATTTTATCAGTCACCTGAATGAAAAATATTCAGTCATACCAATATTGCAGTGTAAATTGAGTAGAGTCACTTTTATTACATCTTTCAGCCTTATCATCTGCACAGTAATTTTCTAGCTGGGGTTTGATATAGAAAGGCTGGATTTAGCTGTACTTGACACAAAGCCTCTTCAATTTCCTCTAGAAGTTCAGGCTACTCTTAGAAATGTGTAGAAATATATATATATAAAAATATATAACCCTCTTATCCAGCAATTTCAGTATTTGAAAGAACAAAGATAAAATGCACAAACCTGGATGTGAGAAATGTTGTTCATATGGAAACATCTAATAGCTCTGAAGCCACTGGTGAAATGCTCTTTAGTGTTTAAGCTTGTCGCTTAGTGCAGTTCTTTTTGCATGGCTACGTAGTCTGACTTTCATCTAATCAATCATCATCCAACTCCAATCAGCATACAGGCAGAGCCTATCGTTCATCCTGGGTGTAATTTCAGAGTTGAGGACTATAATGGCCACATGCAGCACATTAGTCACTGCGATAACAGCTAGTGGCACTCCTGAGGAAGGGGGAGGATGGGGAAGAAGGAGAATAAAATTCTTCTCATTCTCATAGTGCATTAGTGAAATAGGAGCAAGAGTTAAACAAATGTTTATTCAATTAGCTGACTTAACAGCACTAAGTGTGAGAAAGCTTCTGACACTCCTGTGACCCACTTTTTCTGAGAGAGAAGAGGAGGAGCAAGGGAGGCAAGAAAGGGGTACATTAATGCAGTCCAGATTTATATATGCCCGCATACTCATATGATGGTGCCTCTGTGGTTAAACACTGGAAGGGATAGCAGGCTCTGCCTGTAACGTAGAGGAGGCTAAAATTTGAATAGCAAATGGGACCGCCTCTAGAGCATTGGAAAAGAATTGGAGAGCAGAGAAGTTTGCTGTAGGAATGCAGTTGCTAATTTCGCTGCCTAGTCTGTTATTACTAACAACAGATAATGAGTAGACTGTAGAGATTTTAGATTTTCCTGCTGCACTTTGTGCTACAGCATAGTTTAAAGTGGAAATGGTGTATGGAGGTGCATGGCAGTCTTATTCAAATGACACTTGCTTGTCCTGTGTGTCTGTTCTAGATTCATGATGATGATTTCTGCATCAAATGCAACATTGATACATTATCCCCTATATATTAATGTACAAGTCAGTACATTACATTTACAAGTCAGTAAACTTGGAACCAGATGAAGACAGGGGAAGAAAAATTTACCAGCACTGAGGTTGGGCTTTGCTATGAAGATATAAGGTCTTATGGTTCAGTGCAAGCTGAGCAAAATAAGGCAGTGCCTGGGTAAGGCTCTAGCAGAAGTAAGTGATAGAAATTACATGTTAGCCTTACTTTTATTTACTGTTTACATTACTGCAGTATCCAACAGCTCTGTGCGAGATTGGAGCTCTGCTGAGTGTTGTGCAAATATAAGGAGCTCTGCCAAGAAGAGCTCACAGTCAGACCTCTTTGGCAAATGAACTATGGTGAGTCAGCTCTGATGGCCTCAGGGTTTACCAGCTCCAGTTGTTTCGTCGCCCTTGTCCCTCAGCAGGGTTGTGTGCCTTTGCCCCATTTTCAGCTCACAGCTTTGCTCTGGCTTCCTGAAACTGAGCAGTGAAGTGGCCAGAGGCAGAGATGTTCTGCCTGGGAGGGGCACCAGCTGGGTCCTCGGAGGCTTACACAGGTGGCACAAAATTTGCCAGATAACCTCTTGTAGAAGCCTAGAATGGGCAATGTATTTGCAGGGAGTAATTATAGTTGGTTATTTTCCTCTGTATTTTGCTCTGTATTGCAAAGGCCAAATGGACAGTGTTTCAGAGCAGTGCCAGGAGGCAGCAACAGTGGTGGGTGGATGGAAGGAAGAGGAAAAGGAGAGGCAGGTTGTTATGGGGAGATTACTAGTGTGTGAGGAAGAGAGCAAGAAGACTGGACTTGACTTGAGAAATACTGGGAGACAGTAGATAGTTTTATTTGCATTTTTTCATAACAAAGGAAATAAAACATTCAAAACTGTATCAGCATACACATTTAAGGAATGCATGTCAAGACTCCAACTCAAGACCTGTGTCTCCTGAACCAGCAGTTGCTTGCTGTAGTCAGTACAGGTGTTACTGTGGGCTGGAGGTCACCAGTGTTACAGCTGACCTTAAGTAAATAGCATGTTGCATAACAGAATGAATATTCATTGCTTTTCATGGTATAAACTATTCTTGAGGAAATCCACAAGCTATTTATGAAGTCTTATAAGTAGCAGACAGTGTATGTAAAAAACCTGGGTCTATGTTCAGGCAGTCCATCACGTGAAAAATAGGAATACAGTTACTGACTAAGGATTTAGTGCTTGATTAATGTAGTCAATTTTTAACTGCAACTGCATAATGTTAACACTTCCCAAAGAAGGAAAGGAGAACCAGAGTAATATTCATTTGTTGTCGGTCATTGCCTAATTGTTGTGCAGATTTCCTGCACCATGAGCATCTCTTGTCATTTGTGTCCTTTTTTTTTTTTTCCTGCAACGATGCCTTTTAACTTTATGTGGGAGAAACCTTTTATTCTAACCCCAAGTGAGGTTATTTGTATATTTTGGGAGTTTACATACCAGAACTGCACACATTTTGTGAGGCATTGTCCTTGCCTCAGTGAGAAAATACTCATAACATAGGATCTCTTGATCTGACTTTCCCATTGTAGATACTGGAGATTTTCCAAGTACTTTGCCACAGTTTTAAAGATGGAGAAAGAGTGGATCAGGAAGATCAAACTTGTACAAGGTAGACAGCAGATAAGTGATGGAAACCAAACCAGAGCCTGTGTACCTTAAACCCTTATCTAGCATCTATGTGAGCTACATAGGCATGGACCCACTCATGATTTATTTGAACATGTATTTACTGAATGAAAGATGGCTACCAAAACAGTTTCTGTGACTTACATCCCTGTGCTGACTACAGTCCAGTGTGATTTTTGGAGGAAAAGTGACCAAATATTCACATGCTGAAACATGGAAAGTGATACAGGAAATCAAGAAGGTTTTTTTTGTATGAGGACTTTAAAAAACATGCTCACGTTTTCCTTTTTCTTCATTTCTGCTGTTAAGAAAATACCGTTAACAGTGCTTACTCTTTTGCAGCACTTGATCTGTTTTATATGGAGTGTGCTCTGACCCTGTATTCAAATAATTCTTTAAATGTTCATAATTATTTGCTTAGTTTTTCCAAGTCCAAGAATGTGTTCTAGCAGCTTTGAAGCAGTGGGTGATTCTAGGGGAATGGAGTGCCTATTTGAAGCTGGAATTTCTGAAAAAAATTAGGTATTAAAAATTATATTATTGATTTCCCATAGTATGTATTTATGGGTTTGATTGTTTACCAGTTCAATTAGAAGTGAAAAGTGAAAAGGACTGTGGATTGCATTTTAAAAATGCTCAGTGCTGCCCTCAATCTCTGTGCATTGAAATCTCAGAGCTCACCTTTATTATTATAAAAACCTTTTATTAGCCAGTTGTTGGCTGCTGGTGCTGAAGGGTCAGTCTGTACAAGCAACTGTGGTATTAAATACACAACAGAAATTTAACATGGAAGATATTACTAAAGGAATTGAGCCATGTGCTTTAGAACAGAAGTCACTGCATGCCAAGAAAGTCCTTGTTTGTTCGTCTTCCAGGTTCTACTAGAAGTAAGTGTTAACGTTCTGACGTGGGCAGACGTCAGAAGATTACTGCAGAAAAAAAAGAAAAAGACAAAAGTATCATAGGCAGTTTAATGAGTTTAATATTTTTCAATTCTCCAGGCAGGACTGAGTTGAACAGGTATCAGAGAAACAGTGTGGATATCATTGGTATGAGAGTTATGCCATCAGTGCTTGCTCCACCATTCAATAACGTACTGTTAAATGATTAAATATTGAGGTTTGAACTTTGACATGTTCATAATATAACAAGATGGATGAAAAGGTGGTAATAAATTAGGTTATGTTACAGTATTTCATCCCACTTTGTTGACAACCTTTGTTCTGTGAGATAGATTATTGTTCCATCTGTAACCTCAGCTCAGTGTCATATTTACAATGTTATAGTTAAGGATCACTTGCTGTTTTCAATATAAATGTATTTTTCAACAGATTCATAAAAGAGCCATTTAAAATTTTATCAGCACAAAACTTGGCATTAAGTTTTCCAGTCCTGGAGTTATAGTTTCCTTTAAAATCAAAAAGGGCTTAAATCACTGTGATTTTTTTTTAAGATAGGTTGTGCTTAGAAGAGGTTTTTGTCCAAGCACAGCTTAAAGTTATTTGGAAAGTATTTATGACAGATCTCTAACACGAAACCAACCTCAAAAATACTAATCCAGATTTTCCTGTGGCATAGACCTTTGTTACTGTTCTGGTGGCTTTACATCTGCTTCCAGAAAACATTGCTATTGAAGAATGTCTATGACAAATGTGGGGGTTGTAGTATGCCCTGGGGCCTCCTGTAGTTTTCACAGTTGCAAGAGATAGAAGAACAAGGACAATTTGCACTGTATTGGTATTTTGGCACATATTAAAACAATTCAAGCACTCCGAAGCAAGTAAGTACCCTAAGGCCACTAAGTGGCTATAATTGTCATGAGTGGCCTCACTGGAGACCTCTACCAACACCTCATGGATCCAGGGATTCCTTTTTAGCTGAGGTGCCTGACCTGTGTTGTAAGCAGTGCCCATTTCTGGTCCTTCTCCTGGCAGAGCTCAGGATCTGCACTGTAGGGAGCTGTTCTGGACAGAGCCCTCAGAACCGTGGTGTAACTTGTCTCCTGACCTGTTTTTGTCCCTGTCTCCTACACTTGACTGGCCCAACCCAGACCTGGTTTGTCACTTTGCCTTGTCTCAGACTGCTGATAGACTGTGTTAGCAGTACCTGGCTCTGGTCACTCAGGTCTGGTGGTAGGGAGTGCGTTGCCTGTGCGTGGCTTCTGGCTTGCCTTTTCTTAGGGAGCAGCTGGCCTTTGCTGCTCCTCAGCACCCTGAACTGGGTCTCTTTTCTTTCCATCCCCCCTCCTCAATTCCTAACTCAGTTACATGCATGAATCCGCAGAAGATGGTTTCATGGACTTTGGGCTGATCCTCTAATCCTGTCAGTAGGGCACTGAGAGGAAGAAAGGACTCATAGTCAACAAGCTCTGTACTGGCTTACCTTCCCAGGGACTTTCACCTTTAGTCATAGCCAGACAGCAATATTTCACCTCAAGTCAGCTGTTCCATTAACACCAAAGAAAGGGATAGAATCTGAACTTGGGCAATCTGATCTTCCTTTTTGTAAAACTAGCTAATGCTTAAGTACAAAAAATCAGCCTAAAGTATATGGTAGGAGTCCCCATATCTCAGTTCTTTCTGCTGATGGAAAGAATGTATGGTCCTTTCAAGATAATACTAGGTAATGGTCTGTGCATGCAGATCTTTTTGAAATATGTGTAACTTGCTCATGCTTGCCTCATCAGCTCTCAGATTCCCATGATCTTCCTTCGCCAGTTAAAAAAAGGGCTGTATGGGCTGAAAAGGGAATTGCATTTGATTCAGTTTTTGTGGTGGTTAAAATCCAAACCTGCTGCTAGTCAGTCTTCTTGTGCAGAGTTCATCTATTGCAACTGTAAGCAACAAAACAAAATGACATACCATTTTCATGAGTAATAACTGAAATCCTACAGCTCACCTGTGGTTCAGCAGTGGTCAGAAAAAACCATTTTAAAAAAAGCAGCTACACACATACTGTGATTTGCCCTACAACTGATGCTGTTCACAGCTGTTGAACTAGTGTGACTATGTAAGATTTTAAGGCTGTGCAGACAACAATTCATCAAAATAGTGTCATGACTAATAGGAAAAAATACACCTTTTTGCCCTTACATTGATCTCCCTGCCTCAGCACGTGTGTGCCATTTATGGGCTGAGTAGTTGAGATTCCCCAGAGCATCAGAGTTGGGACAGGAAGAAGCTGGCAGGGTGGATACGGGTGGGGAGTGGAAGTCCTGTGTTAGATATGGAAGCTGTGTGGTGCTCACAATATTTCAGCACCTTCGCAGTGGACAGGAAGGCCTTCTGGACAGAAAGGAGAAGATGCCTTCACAGCCTGTTGTCTGTTCCTTCTCATTTACGTCAGCATCATAGATATAATCAAGGTTACTGAGAAAATAATGAAGTCATTCTAATGTGCCAGGATAAAAATTAGTTGTGAAACGCAGCCACAGGAGCTCTTTTACCCACAAACCTGGAGACCTTCAACTATGTCTTGAAAGTATGGTCAGTTTTGTATTAAATTTGAGCTGAGTTTTCAGGGTCTCTAGAAGTAGACGCAGAGGTCCTGATTCAGAAAAGAGTATACATCTGCTTTGCTCCCTCCCTTAAGTGTTCTGAATATGTTGTATAACAGAAGGGCCCCTGCACAGGAGAAGATGCAGGGCAAATTCTGCCTTCCCACCGTTTACAGGTGAGGCATGAATTGTCAAGCAGTATCACTGAAAATCTCCTTGCTTCTTCTCACGCTGAAGCCTCATTGCATCCCATGAAGTAGCCTCAGACCCAAGGCAGTGCACCATTGAACAGGATGCATGGCTAGGTTGCAGAATGCTGGGTCGAAGGGTCCTGAGTTTGAAGGAGGGTCGCCAGCTTCTTTCCCTGCTCATGACAGCAGATTTGGACTAGATGACCTGTAAATGTACCTTCCAATCCAAATCATTCTATTATTCTATACATGTGAAGTAAAAATTATGGTGATGGACTGCCACCCACATCTGGAGTTTTGATTTGCTTGTCACTGAATGAGTATCTGCAGAGCCATTTCTGGGCCGTACTGTTCGCTGTTTACAGGACAAAAGTCATTCTTTATTGGTACACAATGAAGTTGCAAAGCAGCAGTAAGGGTGTTTGGCAGCACCCTTTCTAAAAACTTGGAGGAGAGAGTTAATACTTGAGAAAGATGTTCACAGTGAAGTTCAATCACAGAGGGAAAGGAAGGATATGTGACGTTTATTGGAATAAATCAGGATGACTCAAATTGTGGGACTGAGAGCAGATGAAGAAAACATGAGGGAAAACGTGTCTGTAGGGAAAGGAGGGTCTGGGAAGACAGAGGAGTGAAAAAAGTCCAGACTGAAAGTGAGCACAGAAGTTAGCAGCATGTTAAAATCAGATGCTTGAGAGAAATTAAGAAACACCAGAGTCCAGAGCTGGGAGTTCTTTGTGGAATCTGATGACTCCTTATTTCTGCCTCAGATAATACTGTTTGTATGCCTGCTGTTGATTGATGTTACCCAGGTCAGTGTCCTTTCCCTAGCATCCTAGGAAAACTGAGGAACTCAGAAGAGGAGAAAGAGACAGGGCTGAGGAGGAGAAGAGCAGCTGAGTCCTGGTGTCCTTGAATGGCTCTTTTTGGATCTGGAGGGAGAAGCTGACAGCCTGGCTCTTAATCTTGCTCCTGCGGCAGTCTTTGGCTGTTGGCAAGCTGGAGAGTGAATCACTACGGCCAATACAGACTTTCAGACTTCTTGCATAAGCATTTAAACAGTTTTCTGTTAAATATGCACAAGATAAGGCCAGGGCCCCAGCCAGCCTGCATGTTCTTTGTGTTTCTAACCATGATTTATGATCACATTAAAAAAAAATTGCTTGCAAAATGACATCCAATGTTAGTTTCTTTGTTACTCTTACATTAAATTTGCTGTACTACTGTATTTTCCTCACTGCCAGGATGGGAAATTAACTCTATAATGTGATAGCCCACTGTAGTACTTTTGCTTCCTACATCACCATGATTTTTAAAGCTCATGCCTACCAAACTTGGCCTCACAGGGAATCAGGAGACAACGAATGTTTCATGTCTGGTGGGATTTCAAAGGACCAAGATAAAAGATGCACTTCCACTGTAAAACAAAGGTACTTTAGAACCATGCAGACTAAAAGGGCTCTGAGGAAAGGAGATGTCTGGTTTGCATAGTGATGGAAAGTGGCTTTTGGTTTCAGGTTCTCAGAGCATTTCAAATATGGTGAAGGTGTGCTAGTGAGTGGCTTAGCTTTATGTGGGTCACTTGCTCGGGTGCCAGAGGAGTGACTGCACTGTTGGTACCTGCTGCTAGCACAAAATGCAGCTCTTTAACAAACTTTGGAGGTAGGAGGTATTTACAGGAAGGCTAAACAGGCTTACCTTGCAGAAAGCTGTTGGAGGGCAGGAAACACAAAAATAGTCAAATAGGAAAGGGAAGGGAAAAGAGGGAGAAAAACATATCAGGAGAAATCTTCCTTAGATTTTACAAGCCCTCATGGATTTAGTGGCAGGGAAGCTGGCGTCATGTTAGGAATTCATGACTTTGATCACTGTCCCACTCATATGCTAGGATTTCCGAGCTGATGTCAGGGCAGAATTGGCTCCAATGTAAGATTATGTTCTGTTGGCCTTTTAGGTGATGGCAGCTACCTCCATTGATCATGATATGTGTATGTTAAAGGGGAAAAAATACGTTTCTTGTTTGATTACTCTTTGTAAGCCAACAGCATCAAAGGAATGGGCTGCCTTCACTGCTCTCACAGCTGCTGCCTGTGTCTGTGTTGTATATATGCTAAAATAATTGGAATAACAGAAACAAAAAGGCATTTAGTTCGGGTCAGCCAGTTGGACTACAGCAAATGCATGACAGGCTTAATCATTGTCTTTTACCAAAGAGCAGGTTGGCAAGGGCAGGCACTCCAGCCCCTTCTGATGAAATTTGAACTTTTTCCAGTGCCTTTGGAGATGGGATGCTGTGAGAGAAAGGTCTCCAAGCCGAGCCCAGACACTGTCATATTGACAGGGTTGGGATGATGGGGAGGGTTACAGCAGGTTATTTATCTTTTGTCAGCTGTGAACTCAGCTTTCAGCCTTGGTTCATCACACATAAGCACGAGAGGGCACCACAGCTTTCCCTTCACAAAAATGACATAGTTAATTAATGGGGTCTTGTTAAAAAACATTGGTCGCTGGCGCCATACTAAAAACACACACATGCAGCAATCTTTCATCCTCTGCCACCAAGTATTGTACGCTTTTCATGGGGAGGGACAGCAACAAAAAAAAACACTCCGAAGGACCCACCTGTCTTAATGGCTTACAAAGTTTGGGACTCCTAAAGCAATTTCTATATAAACATGCCATCTTGCACTTTCAGAAAGAGTAAGCTGGCAAATGAAGGGCGTGGGTGCAGTGTGGCTCTCAAAGCTCCTTTTTTAATAGCCACATGATTTTGTAGATGTAAATGATTCTGAATCTCAGTATGTATTTCATATTGCAGTAAGAATTACTATGTAATACAATGTGCATATTTTGTAATAATTGAAGTTATTTTCTCCTTAACTCCTTGGGGAAAGGGTATTGAGGGGTGTAAAGATTAAACCAAATATAAAATCATGTTGAAATTGGTCAGAGAAATGTTGCTAATAATGGGAACCGAGAAGAATTAATTTCCCATCCTTTTTCTTTCCAGGCAGTTGACTTTAGTACATGTGCAACCTAGTTGCTATTCTTCAAGAAACAAGTGTGCTACCTTTACAGTATTTTTCTTTATTGTATAGATAACCTGGCTGGTTTTTGTTTTTCTTCTTTTTGTTTCCTCTAGGCCTTCTGCCTTATCTAGTAGCCCAACATACTCAGAGCTTCCATTCCTTAGAATTTCCCCGCACCGAAATCCTGCTGCAACATCAGAGTCTCCCTTCAGCACCCCTCACCCATACATTAACCCCTACATGGACTACATCAGGTCCCTGCACAGCAGCCCGTCCCTCTCCATGATCTCGGCAGCCCGCGGACTCAGCCCAACAGACGGTGGGTTAAGACAGGCTTCCTGTTTTCTGTCATTGTAGCAACTTAAGTTATATTAATCTTGTCAACATTTTTCCTCCTTGTTCAAAGCAGCTTCACCAGGTTTGTCAGACATATTCATTATGTCATAAATGTTTCAATACTTCATCAGTCAATCATGGCTCATTTGTACATCTCACAAATGTTGAAACTTCAGGGAGAAGAAAAAAGAAAAAGCTGCCTCATTCAAAATTTATGCTGGAAGGGTGGTGTATGTCTTGTGATATCTTTTGTTTGTGGGGCTGACATGGGATGTAATTCTGATCTTCCAAAAAATCCATTGTATCTGCACTGAATTGAGTCAGATTCTTCATGAGTGCACGTCAGTGTATAACCATGGAGTTCTTCAGGCACAAAAGGCTTGTTAATTAAAATGTATTTTTCAATCATATAAAGCATGCACTATATATATAGTCAATAGTTCTGTTAAAGTTATGTAGAATTATTTCAGTTTATCCTAGCCAACAATATGGCCAAATGAAACGATGCTTACGTAGAAGTGGCTGATGATCAAGACTGTCTCTTTTAATCTAAATGGTGGGCGGTATACTTGAAATATCAGCACTTTAGCTTTTGACATGACCATGGCTTTTACTTTCCAGGCTATTTGGGTTGAAGTGAACTCCTGTGATCCTTCTTGTCATTACTCTAGCACATTTCCTTTTCATTTCAGTGGGAATTTTGCCAAAAGTGAGCCATCAACAGAGTTGCAAAAAAAGGTTGTCTTGTTAATAGGTTTTTTGATACTGGGTAAGCATAAGCAGTTTGACATTTCAAAATTGTAGCATTTGCTGAAAGGAACAAAATTACAACATACTCAGAATCAACTATGTAGAGAAAGGTAATTAAATTGGTACTTTAACTGTGGGAAAGGTCTTCCAGTGAATTCAGGAACTTACGCGAGTTATACTGCCTTTAGCTGAATTTGAAAAATGAGCAGTGCACCCTATCCAAATGGATAACTAATTAATCCTCGTTTATAAGAATATATACCTTTACAGTTAATCCATTAGTTATGGGCACATATTCTTATGAGAATAAATTTTAATGACCTACTGTCAGTCAAGGTATATGGCATGCATATATGGCTTTCCTAGCAGCACTTTGGATGTTGCATGAATTCTTGCTAATTCTACTCCTTTTGTTTTAGCAGAAGTATTTAAAAAATACTTTGAAGAAAAATTTTGAATGCTCAGAAAAGCAAGTTTTGACTTCAGGAGCTTTGGAGCTTCAGATACAGGATAAACATGACAGAGCGATAATGTAATGGCATATATTAGGAGAACTCTTGTGATATACATTTGGGCTTTTTCACAGGAGCTAATATGCAGAATACCTATCTTCAATACTCTTCAGGTCCCATTCCTGCAGAATTTCATTTATGCTTAAGGTGTGTTCCAGTGGCACACAAAGGAAGGTGTGGAGGAAACCACCTGTCACCACCCACGACATAAAGCTGTACACAGTCTTGGTCTCAGGTATACCACACTGAATTCACTTGCAAAGATGTAGGCACATTGTGCTCCCTGAGGTACACTGGGGTATTTGACCCAGCACCCAACTGACACTTCAGAAACATCCGAAGTTGTCACAGGGTAGAATTTTGTTTCAGATTCCGGCACCTAAATGTAGATGTGTACAGAATAAAAATGTGTGATCTTGTTGTGTTGTTCTACCATTGTGAGCTGTAGGTAGTGAAGCCTCAAGGAGCCATTCAGTTCCCCAGCAAATGGACACTAGGCATGTTAGCAGTTGAGTCTGGAGCCCTGTCATAATTATGATGGTGCTAAGATTCATCTATCTACAATGCAGGTATTTGTTGTCAGTTCAGATCTGTGAAATACCCTGCCTCAACTCCACCTGCCAGCTCAGAAAGACAGTTTTCTCCTGCCAGCCTATGTAGCTTGGAATCTCCCAGTCTTTCAGATGGCATGAGTCACTCAGGTGTGGACAGCACAGCTGAGTACACTGTGTCTTAATGCTCACCCCCTGAGCTTTGATTGCTGACAGTATACACAGCCTTAATCTGTTATAAGTACGTGCTAAACTTAATAGCTTAAGCATCTCTCCTCAGGTTTTAAACAAATAGTGTTATTTCACGCTTCCTGTAGGCTCACAGCTCATCTTTGATCAGTTACCACAGCCCTGGTGTTTTGCAGCACCCAGTGAAAATGCAGTAACTTGATGGAGGCAGTGGAGATACCTCAGTCAAACAGCATGCTGTTGAAAAGCAGCAGGTTTGTTCCCTGGAATCCATAGTCTGTTGTATACAGTGTATATCAGTCAGGTATACAGTGAAATGCTTTTTTCAGATGTGGTTCCTGGGATCAGATAATCCGAATCATGGCTTGAGCACTGCTAGAATGCAAATAAAACACTCCTGTGGTTTAAAGGGGTACATGCACATATCATACTAATAACAGGCACCATGGCTTAAGTGATAGAGCATTTGGACTATGAAAACTTGGAAGTTGTTACTGCTCTTCTGAAAGCCATAGCGGGATTTCTCTTGCTACTCTAATTGCTTTAGGACAGTTAGATAGTTAGATCAATGTACTATTGGGCTCATTCTGTCAACTCCCAGATCTGGGGATGGCCAGGAGCCAAAACAATCTGGAACATAACTCTTGTCACTTCTTCTTACCCTGCAGATTTGGTGGGTCAGGGTGGCTGAGGACTCCTCTGAGGGTTTGGAGCAGGGGTGAGGATGGAGTTGTTGGTGTGTGTAGAGGAGAGTGCTCAAATGAAGCTCAGCATTGCCTGTGGTGCAGAAGCAAATGCCTCCACTTACAGAAAAATGGGAGCAAAGCTGAAGCTACCCGGGAATAAACAGGAAAAAATTCAGGGCTGCAGGTCTTCCCATTTGCCCTTCATTTACTCTTCATGCAATACATCATTTAGTAGGCTAATTTTTTATGTTTGAGGGAGGTAGTAAGGAAAGATCTTTAAAGAGCACCAGAGCATTTCTTGGCATATGGGACATTTAGTAATGCAATTATGTGTTCACTGTGTTTTCTGCAGCAGTTAATTTTAAAGTTTGCAGCCAATATTATTGTTAGTTAACTCAGACACTTATGTCAGAAAGATCAGGAAGTATTTTCAGTCTGTCTGGAAATATACCATGGTTGCCTACTACTGTAAAACTTAAAAATCAGTGATTTAGTGTGAGTTACTCATCTTTTAAAATTTTGTCTGAGTAATTTCTTTACCATTTCACAGAAAGTGGCAAGACTGTATTTAATTGTGAGATCAGTTTGTAATTTGGAAAAAATACCAGCAACCTATAATTTATCTCAGCTCATTTTTTATGCCATTCCTATTCCTGTTTGATGTACTTCCATTTTTCACAACCCTTTCTTATATGTTATATTTAACATTTTAACATCAAAAGCACATTCTTTCATTTTATTTGGTAGTAATAAAGGCAGATTATACACTTCAGCAATCGGTTGCTGAATAAACTTTTCTCCAAATTCCAATGCCTTGTTTATGTTTTTATGTTCAAAAGAACATAAAAAGTGTAAGTCTTGATTCTTTGTTTCTAAGGTTTGCATTTAAGATCTGATTCTCTAATGAAAATGTAAGTTCTCTTTTTAATAGTGCTGTGTAGGTAAAAATATTCATAGAATTTAATCCTAAAATTTTGTTTTAATTCAAGATTCAACTGCTGAGATTAAAGAAAAATCTCATTAAATGATATGAAAGAATATAAAAATAATCTGATGTACCAGCTTGGGGTGCAGCCCATTAACCTAAGAAACCCAAAGTATTTTAGGCAAGCTTGCATACCATCTTGTGGTCACCAGAGTGTAAACTGTTTTGCAGATGGGACAGGGAGAGACCAGAGAGAAGGGATGTTCACCTCAGGTTTCATGGCAAGTTAGGATCAGGGTCAAGGAGAAGGAGACCAGACCTATGCGTACTTCTTACACAAGTTCATGAAATGACCCTCTACCTTCAGTAGTAGCATCTGAAGTCTGCTGAGAGGAGATGATCTTAAAGTGATGTCAATTTTTGTATTTGTATTTGTCCAGGGTTGGCCATTAGTTTAAGGCCTGCTTGAAAATTGGAGGGGAACAGGAAACTCTCACGTTATTTTCACATGAGAGAACAGCTAATACAAGTCATTATCAGAGGACTGCATCACGATAACCTCACTGATGGGATGTAGAGTCTATCCAGTCTGTGGTTTTGACTCTGAAAACAGGCTTGTATGTCAACTATATTTAAACACGAGCTTTGAAGGATAGGATAGTCACATTTGTTGACTTCAGTCTGTCCACCTAAGAAACTGACCCTATGTTGTTCATGGACAACTATTATTCATCCTGGAATCATGCTTTACCCCTGTTTGCTGCTAAGCATAGACACCAAGGGACATGGTGAGGGAGAATCTTCTAGTCCTCTAAGCAGAGACTCCAGATACTTGAATACTTATGGAAGTTCTGCCACACTGTTACCTTAGAGATGGATTCCTTTGGGCCAGGGATGAGGTAAATGGGAATAAAATGCTAGGAAGGTTTCCCTGCTTTTTTATGTCACTAAATAAATCATACTAATTTCCATTGCTGTCAGCCTGTCACTTTTTGTGTCACTTAATAATAAATACAAAAATATGAGATCACCAAGCTCATTAATATTTTATGTCTTGCTATTTTTTTGAAGGGTGTCTTTACAGTACCATTGCTTGAAATATATTGACCAGTGGTGGCATACTGCAGACGCTGCATTACATTAAAAAATAAACAAGCTGTTTTAGTAGCCAGAGAAGCAGGCAATGTGATGAAACTTTCCTTCTTTTTTATCTTATGTCATTAACGGTTTTAACATTAACTTTAATGTTGTTTTTTTTAGCACCGCATGCTGGCGTCAGTCCAGCTGAATATTATCATCAGATGGCTCTGTTGGCAGGCCAGCGCAGCCCGTACGCAGACATCATTCCTTCAGCTGCCACTGCAGGAGCCGGGGCTCTTCATATGGAATATCTTCATGCCATGGATAGTGAGTGTTATTTTCTAGAAATATAGACAGTCCTACAAAGGGAGCCGTGTGAGTTGTTCATGGTCTGACCCAAAAAGACCTCTGCGCTGATAGGGAAGTGGGAGTCAGCATAAGCCTCCTCATGAGGCTGGAGAGCCGGAGCATTGATTACCAAATGCACAACGGTTATGTCAAGCCTAAAAGTAAACTTTGAAAGAAAGTAGGGAGAGGAACAGGACTACTCCTGAAAACAGGTTATAAATTTTATTTCTAGCAGGGCTTGAGTGCTTTTGAAAATGTCTTTTTCTATTTGCAGTCAGTAACTCATAGTTGGGCTGAGTATTTCCCTGATGAGCTCTCCGTTAACAGAAAGTTTACATCTGTTTTTCTTTAGGAAAGCATGCCCTGCTCCTTTCAGAGAATGCTAGCTGTGCTTACAAGTTGTGTATCACCAACCAAGACCAGAGACCACTTTTAAAGTGAAGCAGTTTGCTGAATTCTCAAGGATCCCAACTTAGTTTTCCATAATATTTCCATAATATTAAGAGCCTTCTTTATCCACTCAGCATCTTTCAGTCCTATAATCTGTCTCTCTTTCTCTGTTGAAGGAGGAAAAGAGAGGACCTCATTCCAAACTGCTTGCTACTGTTTCTTTTGATCAACCAGAAGGGATTATGCAGAGCATTCCCCTCCAGTCATAGATGCTTACATGCTTTTCAGGATGTACTCTGTTCCTTACCATGAGGGCAATAAAAAATGGTGGCAAGAAAAGGTGGTGATGTTGACCTCTGCTTGGTGATACAGACCAATAAAATAGCATTAGACCACCATGTTTTCCTGTATAATTTTAAACTTTTTGTTTACATGCAATTTCTTCTTCCTGCTGTTGGCTGCACACCATCGTTGGTCTCAAGTGTGGGGTGCGAGGTTTACCTCTGAAACACATGGGAATATAGTACTATGTATAGCTAGCCCTGCAGAACACATGCCTTGGAGTGTGAAGTAGCTGATGGAACAATAATTTTTACAGGAATCAGGCAAGACAGGTAGTTGTGAAACTGGGCAGGAAAGCTTTTTTCATTCTGTTTCCTTGCTAATGAAGGATTTTTAAAATTCATTTTCTATTATCAGTCTCACGGCCCTGATAGCATGCATAAAGCTTTAAGAGTAACATACCTTGAGCCCACTGCAGAAACACAGTAAATTCACACAAGTAGTCTGGACTTAAACCAGAAATTAATGTGAAGACTTCAGTACTTGAAAGCTTAAGAATATGATGCTTCCTGATTAGGATTTTGAGAGGAATAGGGAGAGATGAGGCGCACTGTTAAAGCACTGAATGCCTATTAATAATACCTTGCAAAATGGAAACTCTGTTATGCATGGTTCAGGTAATGTAAATCTGCTGCTGTGTTCCAGCTGCAAGGACAAATCCCCAGCTTGTATGAATGGGCATGGCTTCCTTGAAAAGGATCATAGAATTCTAGAATAGTTTGTGTTGGAAGGGAACTTTAAAGGTCATCTAGTCCAACTTCCCTTGAAATGAGCAGGGATATTTTGAATTTTCAAGGGTTTTGGTTCCTACTGTGAGAGAGTGTCTGAAAGCCCATAAGTAGCAGTACCAAACCACATTCTTGGATGCAGATTTGAACTAATGGGTTTATTCAGCCTTTAGAAAGGTAGATGCCAATATATATGCCAGAAAACTAAAGAAAAACAGAAAACATTGCAGTACTCATACAAATAATGGCATTTGCAGAAGCATCTTCATATGTTAGTAGAGATTGTGTATGCTGTAATCTACACAGAATTGCAGCTTTTGCATCCCAAGAATGTTATCACTTCTTACTTAACAGGAAATGTTTTGACCTTTGCCCATAATTTCAGCCCATTCATAAAAGGTGCCTAAACACTATCTTTAATCAGGATATTTGTGTTCACCAGCTCTGGCTAGGATAGATTTGAAATGCACACTTTAATTTGTTTTGTGTTTTTTTTAAAAATTACGATCACACATTTGAGATTAATTATACCAGCAACTTTTCAATTAGGCATTTTTTCAGAGCTAGAGACAAGAACTGCACTATTATGCAAATGGGTTATTTTTAAACAGTAAATAGAGAATTAAAATATGAGTGAATCCTAGTAAGGTCATTCAGCTCACCTTCTGTATTTGATGAGAATGTGTTTAGTCAGGCAATAACTGCTTTTATCTAAACAGTGTATGAAGTTACCCTTTTACTTTGTAAAAACTAATTAAAAGTATCTTAACTTGCATGGGTATACAGTAAATTAATTGTCATTAAGTAGGAATCTGAATGTCCTATCATTCATCATGCTAAAGAAAACCCCTTTCTTCTTTGTCAGATTTCTAGATTAGAAATGAGAACAAAACAATTAGCAGGGGGCTGATATTAAGACTTCAAAAAATCCCCAGTAAGAATGCCCATGTATGCATTTAATAACAAAGTACAGTGATCAATATGAAGCAATGCCATTTGTTTGGATCTTTCTTCTTAAGAATTTGTATTGTGATCTTAAAACTAGTCTTTTGCCTTTGCCCAGTCTTGTCAAAGAAAGCAGAAGACACATGAGTAGTTTCCCTCATTATCTGCTATCAAATTCTGAGCAAGTTGTCTCAGCTGACTGAAAGGCTGCTGCTCATTTATCCCAACAACAACCAAATAGATACAAGCAAGACATTGTTCTTCTTTTGTGAAGCCAGTCTGTCTCCTAATCGTGTGCTTATACAGCATCTAGCATAGAAATTTGGAATCTCCACCCCCTTCTATAGTGCAAGGAATAATTCCAATGCCAGCATGCACTGAGTTCCAAATGTGTTACATACACTTTGTGCAGTTTGGGGACTTCTGTTTTGCTCTGTGGTACTGGAAAACTGATTTCAAATGGGGATGATAAAAGTGGGAGAGTTGTTAATCAGAGGTTAAATCTTACCCAAAGATCAGTAGACTTCTTGAAGCTCTGAACTTCACTGTCCATGAACTTGCAGAAGAATAAAGCCAAAACTATGCATGCTTGATTGTAATTCTTCATCCTGCCCTGAGTGGCATGAAAACTGGACCAAAATTTTCTCTGCTGCCCTAAAGTTTTTCTGCAGTTATAGTGGCCAGAGAACCTGAACAAGTCTTGCCATCTTCTTAAGTATAGCATCAAAATAGGAGTGGAGTAGATGTGGAAGGTATTGACAGTACCACAGTAGTGACAACTGAAATTGCTTGTTGTGGCTGTAAAGATATTGAATGCCAAAACTAAAGCACTAAAACAATTCTAAAAATACCTGTCTTTTGGGTTTGATAGCTGCATTTTTCACTTGGGGAATATGTTCTGCTCTCTTGAATGAGGTTCAGTGGAACACAAGCATGTTCCCTGAGGCTTCAAGATTCCAGATTATTAATATCCTCACTGATTAACTTTTGTCTGTCCTCACTCAGAACAGGATGTTTCTCTTTTTCAAAGGTATTTGGTACTGACCTACTCCTTTTGACATTAGAGACTCTGATAGTAACACAGATGACCTAAAACGTTTGGGCAGCTGTGGTGCGTTGACCTTGGCAGGATGCCAGATGCCCACCAAACTGCTCTATCACTCCCTCTTCTCAGCTGGACGTGGGAGAGAAAATTAGATGGAAAACAACACATGGTTGAGATAGGGCAGTTTACTCAGGCAAAAGTGAAAGGGTGCATGTGCAGAAGCAAAGAGAAAACAAACATTTTTATTCTCTTCTTCCCACTAACAAGCAATGTCCATCCACTTCCCGGAAAGCAGGGCTCCGGCACGCAGAGGGGTTGCTCTGGAAAGTAAACATTGTCAATAATAAGGCTCCCTCACCCCCTCCTTTTCTTAGCCTTTATGTCTGAGCTGACATCATATGGTGTGGAGTATCCTTTTGGTCAGTTTTGGTCAGCTGGCCTGGTTGGATCCCCTCCCAGGATCTTGCCCACTTCCAGCCTGCTCATGGGGGGGAATGTTGGAAGACAGCTCTGTGCCAGCACTGCTTGACAGCAGCCAAAACTCCTTTCCAGCTACCAGTGCAAAGCACAGCACTGTGAGGGCTGCAGTGGGAAAAAATGGACATCATCTCAGCCAGAACCAAGCATCAGCCCACAGAGTTAAGCCGGAGCGAGAAGGTTTGGACTGGGTTTCGTTTCTGTTTGTCAAGCACAGTTGGAGAATGAGGGTGGAGTATGAAAGCCATTCCCTCTTCCTTCATACTGATAACAGATTTGTAATTTTGAAAACTAAGACAAAGTTTTTGATAAACTTTCATAAAGTGAAAACAAAGGTTTTACACATCTGTAAACAGAAGGCAGAAGGAAAAAAAAGAAAAAAGGTTTGACTTTAAACCCACCCTCCTGCCCCCCAGTGTCCCATCTTCACAGCCTTCAATAAAAACTAGTGCCTGAGACATGTTCAAAGAAGTTTGATTTAAAGGGAGGAAGGATTGATGAAGTTTGATTTAAAGGGATGGAATAAATGATACATGTCTGAAGATTGCCTTATAAATGATTAAACAATGCTAAAAACTTCAACTCAGAAATCAAATTCATGGACAAATTTGCTGGATGGCATATTCCATTTTTGAAATTTATGATGAAGATAGATA
>VZTZ01041010.1:149805-243925 GCA_013400955.1 Drymodes brunneopygia
GCTCTGAACTTCACTGTCCATGAACTTGCAGAAGAATAAAGCCAAAACTATGCATGCTTGATTGTAATTCTTCATCCTGCCCTGAGTGGCATGAAAACTGGACCAAAATTTTCTCTGCTGCCCTAAAGTTTTTCTGCAGTTATAGTGGCCAGAGAACCTGAACAAGTCTTGCCATCTTCTTAAGTATAGCATCAAAATAGGAGTGGAGTAGATGTGGAAGGTATTGACAGTACCACAGTAGTGACAACTGAAATTGCTTGTTGTGGCTGTAAAGATATTGAATGCCAAAACTAAAGCACTAAAACAATTCTAAAAATACCTGTCTTTTGGGTTTGATAGCTGCATTTTTCACTTGGGGAATATGTTCTGCTCTCTTGAATGAGGTTCAGTGGAACACAAGCATGTTCCCTGAGGCTTCAAGATTCCAGATTATTAATATCCTCACTGATTAACTTTTGTCTGTCCTCACTCAGAACAGGATGTTTCTCTTTTTCAAAGGTATTTGGTACTGACCTACTCCTTTTGACATTAGAGACTCTGATAGTAACACAGATGACCTAAAACGTTTGGGCAGCTGTGGTGCGTTGACCTTGGCAGGATGCCAGATGCCCACCAAACTGCTCTATCACTCCCTCTTCTCAGCTGGACGTGGGAGAGAAAATTAGATGGAAAACAACACATGGTTGAGATAGGGCAGTTTACTCAGGCAAAAGTGAAAGGGTGCATGTGCAGAAGCAAAGAGAAAACAAACATTTTTATTCTCTTCTTCCCACTAACAAGCAATGTCCATCCACTTCCCGGAAAGCAGGGCTCCGGCACGCAGAGGGGTTGCTCTGGAAAGTAAACATTGTCAATAATAAGGCTCCCTCACCCCCTCCTTTTCTTAGCCTTTATGTCTGAGCTGACATCATATGGTGTGGAGTATCCTTTTGGTCAGTTTTGGTCAGCTGGCCTGGTTGGATCCCCTCCCAGGATCTTGCCCACTTCCAGCCTGCTCATGGGGGGGAATGTTGGAAGACAGCTCTGTGCCAGCACTGCTTGACAGCAGCCAAAACTCCTTTCCAGCTACCAGTGCAAAGCACAGCACTGTGAGGGCTGCAGTGGGAAAAAATGGACATCATCTCAGCCAGAACCAAGCATCAGCCCACAGAGTTAAGCCGGAGCGAGAAGGTTTGGACTGGGTTTCGTTTCTGTTTGTCAAGCACAGTTGGAGAATGAGGGTGGAGTATGAAAGCCATTCCCTCTTCCTTCATACTGATAACAGATTTGTAATTTTGAAAACTAAGACAAAGTTTTTGATAAACTTTCATAAAGTGAAAACAAAGGTTTTACACATCTGTAAACAGAAGGCAGAAGGAAAAAAAAGAAAAAAGGTTTGACTTTAAACCCACCCTCCTGCCCCCCAGTGTCCCATCTTCACAGCCTTCAATAAAAACTAGTGCCTGAGACATGTTCAAAGAAGTTTGATTTAAAGGGAGGAAGGATTGATGAAGTTTGATTTAAAGGGATGGAATAAATGATACATGTCTGAAGATTGCCTTATAAATGATTAAACAATGCTAAAAACTTCAACTCAGAAATCAAATTCATGGACAAATTTGCTGGATGGCATATTCCATTTTTGAAATTTATGATGAAGATAGATATCTGTTATTTTAGAATTGATCTCCACCTCAGAATAAGATCTTTTCTTCTGACACCTGCTGGATTTTTTGCTGGCACACTCAAGTCTTTACTGTTGTCAACTATTGACTTTATTTCTATAATGTCTACTCCAAAAAGGTGACATTTCTAAGCAAATCTTCACTGTCAGCTTCCATTTGCATGCTTTGGCAAAGCTGATGTTTTTTTCTCAGCACTTCCACAGAGGTAAATGGATTTTTAGTGAATCAGTACTCCTTCATTTTCTGATTTTAAAGCGTTATTGAGTAGGGAATGTAATACTTCGGTGGGAGAACACTGTGAGCAGATGAAAATCTCAAATTGCTAAATAAATATTGAAGTGTTTATTTTTAAAATAAATGGTGGGCAAGGCTGGAAAGTTTGGTTTAGTATTCAGAGGCACTGACAAATTATGACCTATTCCTTTTCATAGTAGCATACTAACTCACATTTGCTAAATGAATGGTTAAGCAAATGTCCTGTAACAAGTGGCCAGCTCATGCTTAAGACTTTTTAGGCATGTGACACCTAATTAAACCATGAAGATCTGGAAAAACAGTAATTCCATTTAATTGTAGTTCCAGTTTTAAAAGTCGTAGCCCCCCTTGAACTGAATCCCTGTCTCCTGTGATCAGACTTCGTAGAACTCTTGCCTGGTCTCAGCTCTTAGCTCCCTCTGTGAAGCAGAAATGTTCCCATTTTGCAGGATACTGTTGGCCGTTAGGAGACTGTTCCTGTCCCAGGTAGATGGAGGGGACTGCCAAATTCCCAGAGCTAGATGGGGCCTGAGCAGGTGCTGCCTGGAGGAGAAGAGATAGCCTGAGACTACTGTATGCGTGACTGAAGCCTGGGCGCTGCCTCTCATAGCTGTAAGGAGTGTCTTTCTCCATCTCTGGCCACAGATCTGGTGCATCCAGAGTGGACACAGGGATGCCCTGGGAGCAGCTGGCAGGTGAAGGGAAGGTGTGACAAGCAGTGGGCAGATGCGCAAGAGCCATAGCATGACTTAGGCAAGGGTAAATGAGACAGGTTCAGTCCAGAAAGGGCAAGGAGAGGAGGAGGGAAGTCTTTGCAGTTTTTGAGAATGTGCAGGGTACTGCAGGGAGTATAATGTCTGTACTTAACTATGCCATTGTAAAACCATGATAAAGCACTTGAATTGTATCCTCCTCTGGGGTAAACTGCGTTACAAGCACTAACTTCAGAGGCACTGTTTTAATTCATTCCAGCTGAGCAGTCAGCTGAGAAGAGTTGTGGATGAAAGATACAAGTGCAAATTATTACTGTTTTTGTTTTACAATGACATGTATGTTGTATTTCCTTGTTAGATATATTGCAGTTTCTTATAGCTGCTGATCGTTGTTGTTTCTTATTTTAGCACAAGATCTCTGCCTTTGAAAGACATGAAGCACAGCACTAATAAAATATCAGACACAATACAATAGCAAGCTCCTAAAAAGGACATTAAAAACATTAAATAAAATATCATGTGGTAGGTTTTACGAATAAATAAATGGCTATACCTAAATTTTAAATAATGTATCAAGAGCTTAAATATTCATTGAAAGATTGGAGCTATATAGACTAAGGCTTATTCTGGAGACAGAACAGGAAGGAACAAAACTTGGTATTACCCAGTTGCCAAAGAGGAGAAGGATTATAAATGGAGATCTGATCACACAGTCACAGCAGCAATAAAATGGCAGCCCTTCATACCGTATTAAAATCTTGGCTAGCATGCACAGAAAGAAGGGAAACCCACTCAGGTGTGTAAGAAAGCATACTAGCAGATTCTAATCCAGCTCTGATCTTGAGATGAGTTTAATTAGAGACAGTTGGGTTCTTCTCCTGGTTAATGTTAGACATGTAAACTTAAATACCCTGCAAAAAAATTATCCTGGATGCAAAGACATTAGGAAAGGCAGACCTATACTGGATGCTTGTGGCCAACTGTGAATTGTTAGCAAGTTGAGAGAGAATGTCAGGTACTCTAGGAGAAGTAGCTGTAAAGTAGGCATCAAACCCAAGACCTGCATGACCCTGGCTGTCAGGATCATTAGAATTCAGTCATTCACTACAGGTTAAAGGGTTTAAAAAGGTAGAAGCAGCAGTACTGTTAAAGGAAATTGTTCAGTACGCAGTGGGGAAGCTAATTCTCTCCTTGCTCTCAACCCAGATAGAAAATAATTAAATAAAGGAAATAAATTTAAGGTGATGTATCTTCTGTCAGGACTGCAGAGAGTTGGGATGACATGGTAAAATAGATCAAAAGAGGCAGAGATTTTCAGAACAGGATATAAAATTTGGAAATGTAATATGTATTTATATAAGTGGCATTTGTATGTTTGCCTTCATTTTGCTGCTTTGAAAAGTCTAATCTCCAGTTTTAAATCAATTTAGCAGTTGTAGGCCCCTATACACCCCAACAAAAGAATATCCTGGGATTTTGGACAAATTCAAATAAAGCCTACTGTTTCTCATTCTAATGCTCTGAATGTCAATTTGAATTCTGCTGATAGAGCTGGCCCTTTTAGTGTTCGTTTTAGTCCTGATTTTTAGTTCTGCATCAAATATCCACCTGGCAGAATGACGGTCAACAAAGGAAAAGCTGCCTCTTCATTTCTATGCTATATTTGACATGTGTAGGTTTGGCTGTATGTATTAAAGTGTTGTGGGTTTGGGCTTGCTGGTATCCCAGATCTGAACCACTGTCTCATTGCTCATGGTTGAATTAATGATGTGAATGTCTAAGAAGCCATCACATTCATAAATCACCAGAAATGAGAGGGATAACTCATAAAAGTATTTTCCTTTTGTTTAGCCATTTATCATTTTGCTTGCCCATTAATAAACAGAGCTCCCCTGAGGTAAGCCATAGGAAGAAAGATTCTTCTTCCTAATTTTACTCAATCGTAGCCAGTAGATCACAAACGAAGAGAGTGGGCTTGTCACAGTGTGCTGGTGTCTCCCTCTACCCATCACTGATAACAAATAAATCTGATGAAGTACCCTGGTGGATAATTATTTGTGTTTACATAACAGGCGCCAGGTTTCCGAGTCCGAGGTTGTCAGCTAGACCAAGCCGAAAGCGCACGTTGTCCATATCCCCCCTGTCTGATCACAGCTTTGACCTTCAGACCATGATTCGGACATCTCCAAATTCCTTGGTCACAATTCTCAATAATTCTCGTAGCAGTTCATCAGCCAGTGGCTCTTATGGCCACTTATCTGCAAGTGCAATAAGGTAAGAGTTGTATTTTCTACCTGAACTATATTCCCATTTATATGTCACACACACACACACACACAAATGTGAAGGTATATTCACATCTTTAGGTAACTTGTGGGGTTTTTTTGTATGTGCATTTTGCAGTTTCTATAATGTATGTTCATCAGAGCTTAATTTAAAGTATAAAATATTTTTTTCTTGCTCAGAAGGGTAACCACAAGGAGCTTTTTGGCCTATTAATGTCCCATGCAGGTAATATTTCATCTGACCAGTGGGAACAATGTGTGTTTGTGTGTCCAGGAGTCCATTTTCAAGAGAAGAAGCTCTAGGATAGGTTTGTGACTTAAGTCACTTAGGTTCTTCTGCACATAGATATGATGGAAAATGTTCCTACATTACAGTCATCAGAAAGTAAAGAAATATTGTAATGTTCCATTAAAATGTTTGGCTTTTAACTTTTGGATATTCATCTCCAGGTTTTTTTTCATGTGTTAAAAGATTAGACATTTCTCTGGCTAAATTACCTTTTTTTTGTTTTGTACCAAGGAAGTACTGTCATCAGAATTGCTGTGATTTTTACTTGGCTGCTTCACTTATGTGTGCAAGAAAACAGTCAGAAATGGTTGTTCTGGAGGCAGAAGAGCAAAGTAGCAAATGAAGAGGTGGACAGAAGCTGTACAGAAAAGGGAAGCAAATAGGGCACAAGGAGAGGGAACAAAAGGAATGATGTAAAAAGAAAAAAGGGAGTGGCAGAAAATTAAGAGATGCAGCAGAAAAAATGGAGATACAACTGCAGAACATTCTTATATTTGCAGCATGGCTATGTGTTAACTGAGAAAAGCTCCTTTGTTATTCTAAAAAAAATCCCCCACCTCTCCAAAGCATCAGAAAATGTTGGGTTTGCATTTATAACTCTCAAAGAGTGCTTCTGGGCCCTGGCTTAACAGCAGCTTCCACCTTCAGTTTGCAATGAGTCAGAGGAGCAAGTCCCTACAGCAGTTTCTTGAGAGGGGACACCCAATTTTGGCAAGGCTCAGAAATACTACCAAGGTCATGGGTTTGTGCCCCTATATGGGCCGTTCACTTAAAGAGTCAGATTTGATGAGCCTTGTGGGTCCCATCCAACTCAGAATATTCTCTGAAATGCCTCTCTGGTAAAAATGACACATTTACAGCTTCAAAAGCCAGCTAAGGGGGTTTTCACTCATGGAGAAAATAGGACATGCAACTAGTGTGTTAGAAACCATAAGCATGACAAACTCTGAGAGTGACAGCACTGTAAATATTGGTATTAGTGTAAGTGCTGTGTTTTCCTTTTTAAGCTCTTTTAAATAGTTGTGCTTCATAGTTCTGACATACTTAAGTAGCTGTGTAGTATTTTATAGGTATGATATTGTAGCTCTGCAGTACAACTTCGCAGTCAATGGAACCATGGTCCCAGTTATGAAGCTCCTTAATGGCGAATGTGATTTATGTCAGTGGCTGGCAGCAGTTGGACCACATCTATCAGATACATGGACTGTGTGGAGGTGTGTCATTAAGATGGGATGGCACTTAATAACTAAACTCCTTTTCCATAGCTTGTAACTTTAGTAAAGCAAATAGTGTGTGAAAGTTGGCATAGTCCCTACAGTGGAATTAGTCTTCTCTCCTTTTACTCTTCCAAAGCAAAGCTGGAGTCAGATGCATAGTTTTATTGAAGACAGTTGTGGAACTGGAGGGAGCTGTGGGCAAAGACTGAGTAAAAATGCTAGGGAATCTCCAAAGTGAGTCTTGTGAACTGGTGTCACTGAAGAAATCAATGCTTGTGTGACTGAACCTGTGGTTGACCAAAGCTTTCAGCCCTTCCTTCTCCTACTTCCCAGGAATGCATAATACAAAATTTCACATGATTTTGAATTAAGATCTTTTTTCATTTTATAGGAGTATGTCTATTCAGCATGCAGAGTTGGAAATGTACACCTCCGTTCTTCTCAGTTGAAAGGAAGTTGAAGAGAAGTGAGAGCTCTTCTTCCTGCTTTGCAGCTCACTTCTGTTGGTGCCCTTAAACTTCTCCCATGTGAACCAGTCTATAAGAAACAGTTAAACCAAAATAGACAGTGGCGTAAGGTATTAAACCACATTTCATTGCCGTAATAAATTCCCAGACTAAATACCAACAGGACTATTATTAAAACCTAATTTATTATTCACTGTCTTGCAAATAATGAATTCAACACAATAACTGTTGAATTATATAATACCATAGGTTCATCCCATTTAATATCCTGTCAGTAACCATGATGAAAGTCTAGAAAAAAACATTTCCTGGTGTAAAATTCCAGCTTCTGGAAACCTCCGGGTTAACATCATTGGAGTTGTTGCAAGAAAATGGTACAATTCAGTAAGCCACTAGATGGAATTGCAAGACAGGAAGAATTTCTACTTTCGAGAGTATCAGCAACATTAAGTATACTTAACATTACATGATCCTTCTACTTTTTGATATAGTTTCCTATCTTTTTTAACTTAGTGCAAGTAGTTTACACTTGGCAACATTTTTCATAGTAATTGCCTAATGGTGGATATTTCCAAAAAACATCAGCAAGGTTATTAATTTATCCAAATGAGGTTAGGGAAGAAGAGATTTTTCTGTAGGAACTAGAAGAGCTATTGCTTACCTTTTTACTGAGAAGTTGAACTTTGTCAGGAATGTTGCCTAGATGATGTAGATGTGATCTTTGCTGTTCTTGAGAAATTGTCCCATTCAGCCAAGTGATAAGCCCTTAAGATGTTTCTATTAGCATGTGTTAAATAAACTAAGCACTCAGCGTGTTCCAGTCCAGGGTCCACAGAGAGGAAGGAGGACCTTTTGCTGCAGCTGCAGCTCTGGTACCTCCTTGGGAAGCCTGTGGAGGCTCAGCTGTCTGTCCAGCCATAACAGTTTTGTGAAACAGAAAACAGTCTTAGAGGAGACAGGAGTCAGCCCAGCTAAAAGCAAGTTGGCATGAAATGCCTTTATATAACACAAGATAGACTCGCAGCAGAAGAGGGAAAAGGCTGCAAAATAAAGCATGCAGAAGCCGGTCAATCGGAGAATGAAGGTACTGCCCCCTTGTGATTGTGCTCTGATACCATCTTTAACTTCAGGGTTGCGCAGTATTTGTAGGGCCCCTGTCTTCTTCACTGCAGTCTGAATATCCTGAACATCCTCTGTGGATCAATGAGAGCCACAGGACACTGCCTCACCTGTTCCAGGCAGCCTAAAAGAGGAGGGAGCCTTGTACCTGGTTGTTTGCTGCCTAGAGGGCAGACTGTGCTCTTGCAACTCAATCCCAGACTGATGCTGGCCAAACGAACTAGTCGGAAGTGACCACCAAGCTCATACAGTTTGTCTTCTGGAGTCCCAGCCTACCACTCTTAATTCTGCAGAGGAGTCAAATTGCTCACAGCCATGACTTGAAGATACTGACAGCTGGTTTGAACATTTCATATATGCTGTGTCGTGTTAACTAGCCCAGATCTTCTTGCCTGAAACTGGGCAACCACAATGAGTGACACTTTTTGCCTCCATCTTTTCTTTGATTCGTGTTCTTGTGCAAAATGAATCCTTCCCCTTCACCTCAGAGGGAGGTTGAAAGCATTAATGTTTTGTGAAGCAATTAGATTATACAGTGATGAGCACAGTGGAGAAGCTTAGGAGGGTGTCAATAATTATTTGTTCACTGATGGTTTAAATACAATGGAAGGAAGGCCTATGGGCATTACTCTGGGCACAAAGAACAATAACAGAGAGCCTCTCGCTGGAGGCTACTGTGTGTCTTGTGTGCTGAATGAGTTACGAATCATGCAGGGGGGAAAAGGGCTGTGCTGTCACCTAACTAAAAGCTGATGAGTCAGCACATGAATATATGGGAAGGTTTCGTTTAGGTATGTTTAATTTTGTGGGTTCAATGCTCTTTTACCCATTTTTGCAAAGGTACTGCTTGTGTTAAGACCTCACTGGTCTTTGCATTGGCTAAAAAGAGAAGCATCTTAGGCTGAAAGATTACACCCTCTGCGTCACACAGCTTTTCAGCATTGGATCCTCTATATGAGCACTGTGGGATGTTGAGGATGAAATCAGGTGAAAAGAGCCACATTTTGGTCTATGTTTTTACAAAGCCAAGCACAGAAAGGCTCTGGTCTTTGACATGGATACTACTGTAGTTTGAATAATAAATATTAGTAGTTTAGCACAATCCAGAGAGAGCTTGCTTGACGGGTGCTTTGCCATTGTCAGGTGGCAGTGTAGTGCTGTATCCTGACTACTGGCTGAGTACTTGAAAAGGAGATGACTCCTTCTGACAGCTAATAGTGGATCTCCTTTAGCACACCAGGTAGGGCTTCTACTTTGTGCATTTGAAAACACCTGGTTTAGGTCTCAGCTGGGAGAGATTATGCAGAAAGGAGATGTGTGAAATAGCATCAAATGAGGATAATCCTTCATTTGACATTTACTCATTTGGTTACCTGCCTCAGTCCTGCAGTGCAGCACCCCTGCTGTTAATCTTTTGTCAAGACTTACTTAATGTTTTATCTGCTACCTGTGACAATTAGACTTTGCACTTCAGTAGCACTTCTTTTTGAGAGACAGCATGGTCTAGAGTGAGTATAGAGGGGGTAATCACTTCCCATTATATTAAGAGTACTGATACAAAACCTTTACAAAAGATTAATTGGTCTTTAATACATACAGGAGGCTGGCACTTCCATGTTCTGTAAGATTTGAAATTCAGAACCTGTAGTCCCTTGACAATGCTGTGATACCAAAATTACGAAGTCAGTTTCAGAAAATGAGCCAAATTCCCTGTCTTGATCCAGGGTGTTTAAGTCAGTAGTTCCACCTACTACAGGAGAATTTTTTTGGGTCTAGACAGATCTAACAGTGAATATAACTTAGCTATCTCGTAAGCTGTGAAAATTCAGTTTCATGTGTGCACAAAAGCCCTTTGGGATCTCCTTAAAGGTTTGAAAGAAACTGAGAAAGTTCAGCAGGACTTTTATTTTCCCCATGCGTTGCCCTGCTTTCCTGATAGTATCAGAACACGAAGGAGCAATTAACATAGTGTGGTTATTTACAGCCAGACCCTGTCTGCTCTGGCTCCTGTCACTTTGCTCTGGGTTGATTTGAAGCATCAGGGAATGGTGGCAAGGATACTTTCACAAAAAGCACGAGAAAGAGGATAGCCAGTTTTGTTAGTGAGCTTAAACAGCAGTGGATTAACATGAGTGAGAAAGACAAGAGTTGTGTTTCTGGAAGCAGGTATTGGATTCTCAATTATTTCCTCATGTCATATAACACCTTGTATAGAAAGTTTGTTGTAATGAGTCAGTGCCCTCCTCCTGGCACTACGTTGTATCTAGAGATGACTGACTAGGCATTAATTTCTCCAGTTTTCCTTTGCAAACACAAAGAGAAAATCAAGAGAAAAATAAAAATAGAGTTGGGATACCCAAACGAAGTATAAAGTTATCAACAGAGAAAAGTGAAAGTATCATTAGCAGAGAGCCCAACACTCTAATTATGCACTCTATTAAAAAAAAAGGAAAGAGTATCCTTTTATAAGGTTTAAATTATCCAGCTTTTGAATTTAACAGAATATCTCATAAGACAGGAAGTCCGCATGTTCTCAATCCTCCTTCTTTATTCAATATTTTATATATTCTTATTATGTCTCCTCTTACAATCTCCTTTCTGATGTTGTTTTCAGTCTGCTCTTTAGAGTTCCTTCATTGTCTTATCTGCTGATACTGTCTAAAAGTCTTCTACTACATGCAATAATATTGCAGGGGAGGATCAGCAATTTAAATGCACCATGATTTTCTGGTTTTTCCCCAGCCAATTGTTTTAACATGTTTTTGCCATAGGTTCATGTTGATCAAATTTTCATTCCTTCACTGAATTCTGCATTGAGACAAGCAAGTGCTTCTTGTCATTGTCATTTGTCTCAGTTAATTTAGAACCAGCGTATGAGTGGCTCTGACTCCCTTTCAGTATCGATATGCATCTTTGCTATCAGTGTTGCACATTCATCTAGCATACTGGGCTCTAAAGATAACTACTTAGCTTTCACCATGCAGCTCAATATAATTTTGTCACATATGCAGATACAATTTTTTCATTTCTCAACTCCATGCCCAGATTGCTGACAACTGCACTATGAAACAGAAGACCCCATCTGAGAATTTGTATCTAACCTTTACTTAAATCCAGCTACTTAATTCTTACCTTCGATTTGTGTTTTAGACTGTAAGTTTTAAGTTTGTATGTTTCTGTCATTATATCTGTGTAAAAGGACACAATCAAATGCTGGTTAATGAAATTAAAAAGGATATGTTTAGAGTAGCACAGATAGAACAAAATACATTCACAACAATGTTTTGCAAGAAGCTTGTTATGATAGGATGTGTAAGATAAAGAGTTTTTAAATTGTGACAGCATTATAGATGTTCTGTTTTATTTTCACTCTTATTTGGATCTGCCTAAGTTAGATGCAAAACTGACTTTGACTGAAAGCCTTTCTTACATTAAAACCTTTCTAATTAATTGCATGCTCTATTTTCTAAATGAAGGCTTTGTTTCAGTTCAGACTGAGTTAAATCCAGTCCAAGTGTAACCCCACTGAAACAGGTCATACTATAACTAGACCTTCAGGTATGTGCAATATAGGGCATTATTCTCCATGGTCTTGTACTGTGGTTAATCTAAAGAAGGGATTATAATGCTCTATCCTGCAATAATAGCTTCATTTCATACCTGCATTCAAGAAGTGTGAATGACAGAGAAGTGCCACAAAGTGGATAAAAGTGAAATTCATCAGTATTACAGAAAGTTGCATCTGTATCAGGCTCTGTGGAAATACAACCATGCAGCTAGCCTCCTGCACAAAGGTCATGTAGATTATAGGGGGGTGACATTCAGGGAGATTGTTTCAGAGGTCACCTACATCTTGCATTAGAAAGTGGTGGATATTTCTCACTAGGAACACATATGAGTGGCACGATTTCTGCCTTTGGAAAGTGTAAAATCTAAGAAGCTGAGCAACATAAAGAATGCAGAGTATACAGGTACATATTGCATACACATTTACATGTACAGGTGCACCTCTATACAAGTTAGATTATGTATATATGCCTGTAAATGTGTATGTCACAGATCTTGTCATTAAAAGTCCATTTGAAGCAACTCGCTCCAGACTGGTTCAATGTTACTCAAAGAGTTTAAAGTCATTGAACCCAGAGCAATATTAGTTCCAGGAAAGTTCTCAAGCTAAGACAAGTGTGCTAGAGTTTAGCACTTCATTACTTCCTTTTCAAACCCTAAAAGCAAGTATTAATTAGCACTTCGAATGTAATAAATTGTACCAGTTTTAGAACTGTGAAAGTGCTTAGCCATGAATTTAATTCAAAATTATGTTTGCTAGAAGTGGCATGAGCTTGCATGGAGGGAGCACAGATAAATTTTGTAAGGTACCATTAATACAAAGTCCAGTTAGGATGCTAAGGATTCCTTCACAGGAATAATCCGGTGAGAAGGACAAAGCTGACAGTGCTGTCTGAGCACGTAAGGTTAATCAGTGTAACCCCGTTGCTCTCAGTGAAGCTACACCATTTTACTCGGGCATATGGCAATGTATTCATGAAGAAAAATTTCACTTAGCCTAGCAGATAAAACAGAATAGATAATAAGGTAAGCTGAAGAGAAAGTACAAACCACAGACTCTGTTAATTTTAAACTGGTAGTAGAAAAGTAAAAAATAAAAAAAGAGGCAATGATGTATGTGAATTAAGTACGATTGTACAATGATGACTATTATCTGACGAAAACTGGAAAACCTAGTAAAATACATGCTCTACTTTATTAGATGCAGGATGTGTTTTTACAAATTCATTTAAATGACTTGTCTCTAAGTTAGTGATTTTTAATGCAATGTGTCACCATTACAAATGCAGCGGGTTATTTGAAACCTTATCAGTTTTGAAACATTTTTTCAAAGGATTTCAAGTCTCATACCTGCATTCAAGATCACACCATGTGTGGTTTCATAGTCAAAGTTTGATATTGTTTTCCCCTGTACTTGAGTAACAAGCCATAAAAACTACTGATGACTTGTCTGCATTGCCTACTTGAAGCTCAGTATTAGCTAAAAAAATTGAGGGAGAGGAACAGAATTTAAAACATTATTTTTTATTACCAAAAGTATTACATATATTGTGGGTAAAATGCTCCAAAAAGAAGTGCATTTTAAAGTCTCTTCCTGTAATGGTGATTGGTTTTGTTTTGTGTCTAAGATGCTTGAAACAGTAAGAGTTTCACAAATCTTTTCAGGGCTGCAAGGTTGCCAAGTGCTTTGTCACTCATGTGTCCTGAGAAATTCATCAACATTCACTCTTGCAGGTTGTTTTCATCAGGAGAAGCAGAGGACAGAGTTGGAAACTTCTTTTTACTCACTGCTGTATGTTTACAAGGAATGTACATAATTCCTATTTCTGCCAACTCAAACAACAGGAGATGGTTTTCTTACCTGATGTTACTGGTTGCTTCTTATCTTCTGGGTCCTATCTGAGGAGAACTCACTGGCCTATTTTCTTCTACACCTCTGCTGGGGTCTAACTATGAGTCTGTGCTATGAGCTGCTGACTGTCCGTAGCTTTTCACATCTGAGTATGCAGTGTTCCTGGCTGCATCTTATACACAGACATTGTTCCATCGAAAGATACATGTAAACTTCTGTGCATGAAGTCAGCTTATGCAGATCCCATCAGCACCTATGGCTCAGCTCCCAGCCACGCTTACATATGTCCTGTGGCTCCTACGTTGCAGTTTATCATGGGATGAATAAAGTTGTTTCTTATATTAGTTTTTATTTTAAAAAAGAAGCATCTGAGCATATGAAAAGCAGTATTTGATCACAGTTGACTTATGACTTGTATTATGACTTACTTCAGTTGAGATTACTCTGTCTGTGGGATCCAGGCTTTAGGACAGCACTTAAGGACTTGCTTAAGTCAGTCCCTCTTCAGAAATATTTAAGAGTTATTAGGGTGCTTTCCAGAACAGTAGGTTGTAAAACAGTAAAGGCATTTGTTTGCCTCTTAATGACTTCCATAAACAATTTATAAGGACTTCGAAAATCAAAATGAAAAACTAAAAGTGAATTCCTGGCCTGGTCTAAGGAAAAGATAAATACATCATTGAATTCAATGAGTCCAGATATTCTTCTAACAGTGGTAGTTTCCTACTAAGCCTGATTTCTTGGTTTCCCTTGTCCACAGGCTTCATGCAACTCTTAAGGGATAGTGAGACAAAGGGGTGACGTCTGTACCTACTTGAGCATGTGCTAGGTGTTATCCTAGTACGTGATGATCAGCTTCATTGAACATTAAGCCAGTCCACCTAGATATTACTTATCCCTTTTTTGAACTGGGGTCCTTTTTTGGAGGGATTTGTATAATTTGGTCTGTCTAGTGTAAGTCCCTGATGGCAAGAAAAAATGCTGGAGGCTATAGAGCAAGCAGGGGGTGCCAAGGCTTTTCCACAAGTCAGGAAGGGCCTGTGTGTCCCCTTGCAGTGCTGGTTGCACCTTCCCTCGTGAAGCCAATGTTAGGACTGTGAATGCACCACCCAGACATCAAAGAGCCTTCAAAGGCCAAAAGGCCTGAAGCCCTCTCATGCCCCATTATCTAGATAGAGACTATGCCCCATGTTCCTGTCCGGTGATCTGTTCTGCATTGTTTTATTTCAAAAGATGTTGGACAGTTGGGGTACTGCAAGGACAAGCAAAGAAAAAGATCAGAGGTCTGAAAAATTATATGAATGAGTTGAAATCGACTTCATCTGTTTTTTTCTAGGCTGGACAGGAAGCAAGTATAGCAATAATGTCAAATATTTTAAAAAAAGAAAGGAGAGGAAGGGGAAGGCAGATAATGAGTGCTGTGTAGAATAACCAAGTGCTGGGTCTTCAGTTGACACAGGAAATATTTAAGATAGAGGATAGGAAAGAAACTTTTAATATTGTATACATAATATGGTTCTATATGAATAAATAAAGATACCCCAAAGAAACAAATTTATCTTTCTGAAATTTAAAAATTAAGAAAAAAAATTAAAAACATCAGAAATATCCCACTGGGTCAAACTAGAGTTGTTACTCTAGTTAGTGTGTTTCTGATGGTGCAAACAGGGGATGCTATTTAAGAAGCAAATGAACCCCCGTGCTTGCTCACTTTTGTTCTCTTAGTGCTCTCCCAGCATCAATGTTCTTTAGGTTAGCCGCCCCGAAGTACACACTCTTGCTCGTTCCCTTTAGTATTTCTTTATGGACGTGTTGTCTTTGGATTTGTCTAGTCACATATGAACCTGCTGGCTATGTCTGCAGCTATTTCAGAAGTCCACAAATGCTATTTTTTTACTCTCTTTCACGTTGTTCCCTATGTCTTTCATTAAATGCTCCCTCATTAACATGCTTGGGAAGCTCTTGTCCTGAAACCTTGCAAAGCAGAACCAGAAAGGGGAAAGCACTCAGATAGTTGTGCAAGACTTCCCTGCATCAGATCTTGCAGAACTTTGTGTTTTGTAATACAAAGAGGGTGCCTTCAGAGTTTTTGGGAAAAAAATTGATGTGATATAATGAGACAATCCTTGCAGTATTCACAAAATCTGAATCTCCTCAGCATTTTTGTCTCCTTAGGCACACCTATGCTATGTATAGGAAGGGATTTTTTTCCCGACTGTAATTCACAGATGTTTTGTGGTAAATTCCACAGCTGTGACCAGAAACTGGACAACCTTGTTAGCAGGACTGCCACAAAGTAGCCACAAAGTTTGGTTTTGATTATAATGTCTGTTTTTCTTCTTCTTGAAGTCTGTTCTTAAAAATTTGATGTGCTCATGTAATTGCAATGTAGTTCACTGCCCTGTTTTACCTCTAGTGAAGGGATTTTGAGACTTTGCAGATGAGGAGAAGAGAGAGACAGACAGAGTGACAGACACAGAAGTCCACAGTATGATAAAATAAATGATGTCACTGGTGGGCTTTTCTGTCAGTGTATATGAGTTATTGAGTGCTTAAGCAGAAATAGTACATGTTTCTTCTAACCCTTATTCCTCATAAAACTCAACAACTAAAAAGATAACTGGCATGTAATTTTTAGTGGCCATACATGCTTTCATCTTCTTTTTCTTTTCTGCTTTGTTTAAAAGAAAGGTCTGTAACAGAAATACAAATTAAATTCCCTCCAATGGTGTAAATTTTCATTTCTCAGTAGGTAGATGGAAGGAAAAGATCCATAGTTCATTTACATTTCTGTGAATCCAAGATTTTTTGGAAGTGACTGGTGTTTTGGAAAACATGAACGATTAGGGCAGGAAGGAATTTCATGTTCTTCTGGCATCTGGATTTTGGACATCTTGAGCTCTCCTTGTCTGAAATGCAGCCTCTTAAAACTGTCTTAAAAGAAATATGACTCAAAATGAGGCCTCTGGATCTACTCATTGCTTTTGAAAAACCTGGTTGTTGGTTTTAATAGTTCCAGAATCTCAAAATTACTACTTTTAGGTCTTGTTTACTGCTTTTGAGTGTGAATTTTAGGTGGTTCCTGAGTGACACTGCTGCACATTTCTAAGTGAATGGTTAGAGCAACTGGACAAGGGCAGCTGGTGCGACTGTCCACTCTTCCTGCTGATGCTGGCTGCCTGGCTAGGAAGCAGTGTGAGCTTGGTAAGGCCAGCAGGAGGGCATATAGCTGCTGGTCAAGGCAGAGGGATCACATGGGGCTCTGGGCTACAGAGATTCCCTATCCATCCTGTATTCAAGAGTCGCTGAACAAAGTGCAGTGAAAAACTTAGGGAAAGAGGGCAGGAATCCAGGCCTTCCCTTCCCAAAAGAGCACATCATGCCAGCAATGTTGAGAGCTTTGATTTATTTTTCTTCTTTTTGGCCCTCAACATTAACTTTATTGTATGGTTTCTGAAAGGCAGAGAAAGACCTACCACCTGCTGTTCTCTTCAGAACCTTCTGATCTGTTCAAATCAGAAAAATTCTCCAGGCTGCCCAGTGACAAGCATCTTGCATGCAAGTGACATTAAACTCAGCCAGGCCAACTTGCCTTATGAGGAGCTCTCCAGAAACAGCTGGAGACAACTGTTATTTGAAGGCAGCTATCTGAGCTGTTTAAGAAGTCACCCTGATGGCTGAACCATTGTCTCAATTTCTGAGTTACTCCCCTTAGCTGTGCTGGCTATTCCTCTGCTCCCTCACAGTCACCTTTTCATTTCATTCTGATATGTTTGAAGTTTGGAGGTAGAGGGAATTAAGTGCAGTAGGAAAAGCCTACTCCTGTAGACTCAGCCCTTGCTGATAAGCACAGGGTAAAAGAAAGATACTAAAGAAAAAAGAATTTCTTCTTCCCCTAGCACATTTGTCCAGCTGTGTCTTAATTCATCTGCTGCCAGTGTCACTGGTTTCTAGTAGGAATCTCTAGCTAAGATGATGTCTCCTCTATTGTACTCTACAGTTTTATCAAGGCCTGGCTTAGCATCCTCTTTCTGGATACTGCTTCTACAAATGTTAAGACAGATGCAGATAACAAGGACATCTCCAGGAGGTCAAATCTATCCTTTTGGTGGAGGCCATTTAAATTTATGTAGGGAGGGGAATAGTAAGTATACTTACTTAATGTTTAAGCACTGCACTGCTTGAGTCATACAATTGTCTTTTTACCTTGTAGAGTCTGAAGGACATTACAGAGTTTTGAACCTGGACTTGCAAATCTAGATATTGTTGTGCATGGTCAAATGAAAAAAAAAGTCAAAAAACCCCAAAACTCAACCTATATTTCCAAGGCTGCTATGTGCTTGGAACTGCCAATAAAATCAGTCCACTTATTTTTTTTCTTTTAAACTGACTCATCTGAAGGGTGAAAGTGTCCTAGGCTTTAACCACTCATAGAGAAATGAAATACCTTGTCCAAACTATTTGTGTGTCATGTTTGTTTATCTTGGTGAATTTGACAGCATCTTCAGGATGGTGCCGTCTAGTGTTTGAAGTGTACGAGGTGAATTCATGGTGTATGTGTGGAAGCAAAAAACACCAGGGGCTTTTTTTTTCAGCCTCATGTATGGCAGTGTAATAGTGTGTTTTTTAATGAACAGACCAGAGTAGTTAACATTTAGTAATGTTTGTTCACTAAAAAGGAAAAGGGGTGTTAAATCATTATGTTCTTTGATGAATGGCTTGTACACTGAAGAATAAATTGAACAAACTGGCATAGAGCTCAGTGAACATGAAATCAGCTATTAGAAGAAAGCTTGTGAACAAATTCTGAGCCTGATATGCATCTTTTGATTAATGTCCTATTAATCATCCATAGTGGCCACCTTACCTAAGTCATGCTGTAATCATTCATGGTTGCTTTCAGGAATACTAGCAGGGACTATAGAGCTTCAATAACTGAATATTATTACTGATTTCTCCCTTACTCTTGCTGTGAACAATTACTGTTTTCACTACATTTCTGCCTCCCTTTATTAGAAAGAATACAATGCAGAATGAAAAGAGAGTTCATCAAAGACCAGTAAAATTCTCCCAGAGTATTCCTAATGATATTCTGTCCTAAATGGGCGGACTATTGTAATGCAGAGTTCTCACCATGAATAATAGTAATGTTATCACATTGAAGCTGTCTTTTTATGGATTGTAGTCAAACAGACAAAATGTATAGTCATATTAATGAACACAGAATTTCTGTAGAATTATTACTTAAAATGATTGAAATTATTTTGGCTTTTTGTATCACAATGTTTTCAGTTAATGCACTTAACAGCAATGGCAGTTAAGACTCCAGACTGTTAATTTGGATAAATTTGACATTAGAAGAACTCTAGATTCTTGGAAGGTATAATGCCCACAACCCCTCTCTTTTAAGACCAAATGTTTTATATTCCTGTGGCTCTTTTGAATTCTGGTAGTTCAGTGTATTTTTTTTTAATCAATGAATATTCCTTTTTTTTCCCCTTTACAATTGGAAGTAATTGGCTAATATTTACGGGAGGATCTCTTACTCCTGTCTGTGAAGATGTACCACACTATTTATTTCTCAAGTGTGACACAAAGAATGCTTTTGCACTACCCACAAAATAGGTCCTTAGATAGCAGTGTAATTTCCTCCTAAGTCACTGTGGTCTGGGAAATATAGTGAAGTAATGAAGTGATGACAGGTATTAACATGCATAATGGGCTTTAATAGACATTTAATGTTGTTTAACTGAAAGAAGGAGAAGTGCTTTCCCATTGGAATATTTCTACATTGGAAGTCATTGATCACCAATTTCAGAGGGGAAAGGTTAATCCATCAGTTTCTGTAACCAAACGGCACTGATGGAAATTCTTTAGGTGACATTCTGGATGAACTGAGCTTTCCATCTTTGCAAACAAATGAGTGATATGACAAGCATGGTGTTCAGAACACATTTAACCAATTGATTTTCTCTCCTCTTGTAATAAGATCTAGAGACATATGAAAGAGCGTAGCATGAGCCAAGATTAAAGGAACTGCTTCGTACACGCGAACATAGGGGAACTGCATTATCAATAAAAGTACTATAAAGCATGTAGGCACCCATTCTTTTTCTTTATATAAAGTTTGTTATTGCAATAAATAGCTGTTATTGAACTGCCTGCCTTTTATTTCAGTTTTTCCGAATTTTATTTCAGTCAGCTTTCTGTGGTTTGCTGGTAGAGGTTAGGAAAAAATGTTACATTTTGTTATGGTATCATTTTTGTACTCACTAGTAAATCCAGGGCAACTCCTCTGGATTTAAAATCAGGATTTATCATCTTTTGGGGCATGAAGAAGGATATGAGGGGGAGGGGGAAATCTGGCTTTTAGTTTAAAGCAGTTTAATGATATCAAATATATTTTAAAGTTTTAATCTATATGGTTCCTTAATGTAATGATCCTCATCTTTTTCCTCCCTTTTCCCTCCTTTTTCTCCCAAATTCAGCCCTGCTCTGAGTTTCACATACCCTCCTACACCAGTATCCCTGCAGCAAATGCATCAGCAAATTATAAGTCGTCAGCAAACCCTAGGTTCAGCCTTTGGACACAGCCCTCCACTCATCCATCCTGCTCCAACTTTTCCTACCCAGAGACCTATCCCCGGCATCCCCAGTATACCGAACCCGGTCCAGGTCAGCTCTGGACCTTCTGAGTCCACACAGGTGAGAGACAACAAAAGAAACTTTTACACCCTTTTAATTTAAAAATTAAATAAATAGCACTGTCTCAATGGCAATTAATCACCACTGTCACTAAAAGCCTTTGATAAGAGGGTTTTTTTGTAACTCTAGTGTTTATTATGAATCACACAGGAGTGTTGGTGCGGTTCCTGTTTGGTAGTGTGCTTTTTAGTCCTTGTAAATATTCCAGTGTGCTGCAGCAGCTTCTCCTTCCAAACTGCCTGTCCTCAGTCTTACATGGGAACCTAGTTGAGGTGGGGAGTAAGAAAAGGGGCAAAACACATCAAAACAGGAATGTTTTAAAGATTAGCAGCTTCACCTTCAAATTAGGCTGACCCTAGGATACACAGGGTCATATTCTGCTCTCCTTGTACAGCTGTGAGTAACCTGAAGAGAATAATTCTGTGAGCAAGAGGGTAATTCAAAGGCGGTGAAAAAATTTGAAGGCTTTTTTCTCTGATTTGTGCAAAATTGGACGTACTGAGTTGGAATTAATCATTTCAGTAACGTGTATTCTTGAAAGCTGAGGATGAGCAGCAGTGAACCAGGCCCCTAATGTGGAGTTTATCATGGTTTGTGATTTGCCTGTTATTAACTAGTGCTGTTTGTTTCTAGATGGCCTGGGATAGGTTATTTATCAGTCTGGAAGCTGTTTATCTCCTGGCTAGCTTTTACAGACATGGAGGAAGAACATACTGCTGTAGAAAATATTGATTTTTTGTGGGGTCCCTGCAAGTTCAGATGTCTCTAAAAGATCTCTGGATTCCTACAAGATCCATTTGCAGGTGTAGATAATGGTGTTCAGTCAACAGTCAACAAGAGAAAAACAAGATTCTGGCCTGTTTGTATCAGCTATTTGGCTATTAACTTGTGAGAATCCAGGACTTCATCTAGGATTTTTTGGCTGAGTCTCACATTAGCGTTCAGCTTTTCTTCCTGTCCGCCCATTATAAAGGGAAATAGAGCGAAGGAAATCTTGTGTGCAGATATTAAATGCAAAACCTTTCCTTCAAGTGTGAAAAAAAAAATATTTCACTTGTGTTTATTTGAGCATGCAGTGACTTTGCTTTTTAAAATTGTCTTTTCAAAGTTGTCATTATGTGGAAAATCAAGTTCTTCCCACCTCTCGCTGCTCTGACAAAACAGCATTGGTTTGTAGCAAGCAATTGCATCAAATGCTCCCCTTCCTACTCCCTCCCTGCTCTGCTACAAGGTTCAGCAATGCAACTCTTCCATGAGTTAACGCTATGTAATTAAAGAACAATGTAATGGCATATCCAATATAATTAACAGCGCAGCTTCTTCATACGAAGTTGCTGAGCGGATGCTGCATATTTTTGTTTGGAGCCACTTATTTATCACAGTCTAATTTTGTCTTCTTCTGGGGGAAAAAAATACCCCTCCTGCCTGCAGCAGAATAAACCCACAAGTGAATCTGCAGTGAGCAGCACAGGAGACCCCATGCACAACAAGCGCTCCAAGATAAAGCCTGACGAGGACCTCCCCAGCCCAGGAGCAAGAAGCATGCAGGTATGGCAGCCAGGTTCCAGTCATGAGCCTTCCTTCCCTCTTGCTGCTGGAGGGAAAATTCACCTTTCTTGTGGCGCATGTGTTTTCAGGCTCCTTGCACTTTGTGTGCTGCACGCAGGGGCAGCCTCCGCTCGCAGTAGTGGGGGTAAATGTCAGCGGCTCTTGGGGTGCAGGATCTGTGGTAGGATGAGGGCAGAGAGCAAGGAGGCTGATGGAGAGGCACCTCTGACCAATTAGAGCATGCTCAACCCTCTGCTATGGAAAAGTGAACAAGAGACATTCACGTCTTTATTAAGGACATGTTTTCTGTTCAGCAAAAATACATAAGGCCACCTTGACTTTTACTGGGTCTTAGCACTGTACTGCACTGAGGCGCCAGTGTCGGGCTCCAGTCTTGTTTGCTGCATTTTCTATACCAGTTAATGCCACTGCTTTTAGTAGAGTGACTCTTGATTTACAGTGACTCAGGGGAGATGAGAATCAGAGCCTCAATCTTGTGAGTGAATCCATGAAAACAAAGCAGAGGTCTACCTAAATCCTTCAGCAGGTTTGAAATGGAAAAATAGCAGAAGTGCATAATCTGAAACAAATGTTTACACTAACATCTGACTCTTACCCTCAGCAAATAACAAGCTGCGGAGAATGGGGCACCCTGATGAACTGGAGGTGGGAAATCTAACCCCAAAACGAAGTACTTTCTTCCTCTGCTCACCCCTTTCATGCATATGCTAAGGGCAAGAACAGACAAACAAGTATTTAAAAAATTAGCAGTCTGCTCTTAGAAAGGTTTTAGCATGCAGATCTGTTACTGTTTTAACAATGGAAACACAATGGATTACTGGTGATCCAATTTGTGTCCAACCCTGGTACTAAAATCAAATTCCATTTAATTCAACTCTATTGAATAGTGCCTTTCACATTAGTGCCGCCACTGCATCATGAAAGCCAGATGCACAAATAACAAGCTGCTTAAATAAAGTATGAGGGAAGCCAGGCCACTATGATTTATTTTTAATTGAAATGTAAAGGGAATTTTTTTTAGACCTTCTCTGCACTGAGTACTTCTGGGAACGAAGACTTTATTTTGTATGTATAGTTTGCAAATGGTTTCTGTCTTATCAGGCCTGTTTTGGGCTCCTGTATTTTGTAGAATGGACTAGCATAGTGAAGTGAGTAAAGTAATCCTCCCTCCCCTGCCTCCTCCACACACACACCCCCATCATCTTTCTTTTAATGCTGAAGTAATTCACTTCTCTTCCTCCTCAGTTTCAGAATTTCCTCTCTCTTCTTCTCACCCCTGTTTTTTTCCTGTCTCCAGGAACAGCCAGAAGGAATGACCCTGGTAAAAGAGGAAGGGGACAAAGATGAAAGCAAACAGGAGCCTGAAGTGGTCTATGAGACAAACTGCCACTGGGAAGGCTGTTCCCGGGAGTTTGACACACAGGAACAGCTAGTGCATGTAAGTTAATAGTATTCAGGAACTAGGTTTTAAAACTACATGACCTTTTGCATGGGGGTCAGGTTCTCTGACCCTGTGCTGAGTCAAATTTCTTAGCTAACAGAGCTGCAAACTGGAGAGGGGTTTATGAGTTTCTGAGAATAAAGAAAACTCGAAGCCACAGTGCTTGACCTGTTCAGTCAGCTAAAGCTTAGTGTAAAATTCAATAAAGTCTTCAACAGAGATTGTAATGGCTCTGATCCTGTAAGCCAGCAAACGCTATTTTGAGTTAGAGACTTTGATAGTTATTGAGTAATAGTAAGCTGGACATGAATGATTATTAACCTTTAGCCAGGTTTGATTTTTTCTCCTCAAAGGGGCTGTAACAGTAGAAATGGGTGAGGGGAATTTTTTTTGCTTCCCTAAGGGAGGTTTTGCTATCAATTTACTGTTGTGCTTAAACTGAAAGGGATTATTTGGTTAAATACATGGGGACTGAGTTACTTCAGTCGTTTTAGCAAAAGCAAACTGTATAATCTTTTCTGTGCTACACCAAATATTAATTCTATCTCCTTTGTTTTTTATTCCTCTCTGCCACTTCTCCCAAATGAACAATTTGTACTGTTTCGTAGTATTGTAAGATAGAAAGCGAGCAATCAAAATTCAGAATACAACCTGACAAATACAACCCCTGCAATTCTAACCTCCTTAACTAGCAGCACTTCTCTTATTTACTGGCATCATAGAACATATTGAATGCTCTGAAAAAAAATTGAATTCCTAGTACACAATAGAGAGGAACATCTTCAGCAAATGAGCAGTGTGACAGGATTGTATTTAGTTTAGAAAACTGGTTAATACTTTGCGGGAGGTCATGCAAAATCTATTGCAAAATATGGCTAGTACTACTGAAATAGCTTTTTCCACTTTCTCACCCAAGATAAATAAAAACAAACTCACCATGTATTTCCAAACACTATGCCAAATGATAAACTTATTCTGCAAAGCTGACTTTAGTAAAGCAATGTCAGCTTTCACTTGCTGGGTGTGAGAACATCTTGGTGTTGCAGTTACTCATCAAGATGTATTTTCAGGTTCTTCTTATTATTAGGTAGTAGCAGCAGCAGTAACAACAACAATGATAAATGAAGGACTATCAAAAACTAAAATAATGTCCAAAATGTGACATTTTTCCAAGAATTCTTTGGAGATATTTTGCACATACAATTCCGTAGCATTTGAATAGGCCAAAATGAAATGTGAGGAGAAACTGTTTTGGTATCACAGTATCTTTTGGGGAAGAAATGCCATATGAATGGCTGGTGCAAGTGGTTTGACACTTTTAAATTAAAAGATCAAATGTTGATCTTTGAACTGATTCTGTGCAAACAGACTGACATCATATGGGGCACAGGCACAATCCTTATATCTGCTAGTAATTGTAAGGCTGAAGTTTTATGATGCCTGACAAACCTTTCAGTATTCAGAAATTATCCCAGTGATGATGATAAATAACATCCACAAAAATATATGAAATAAAGGAGTAGTTCAGAATAAAGGTACTCTTGGCAATAATAAAAGAAAAAGGACTTTTTGATGTTCCATGTGTAAAATTTAATGGAAGTCCACTGAGCGTGTTAGCCAATAGCTCATGTTTTGTATTTGAAAGTGAATTAAATTGACAGGGTGATAGTTTAGTCCTTGTGGAGTTTAATTTTAAAGTTTATTTGTTGGTTTTGCTGGGATTTCTATAGCAAATCTGCCTGCATTGTAATGGTCAAGAGCAAGACTGAAAAAAGTGTATTTCTTATGCTTCTGAACAATGGCAACATCTGAAATGGCTTTCTCTAGACATAGAAATAGAATATTAAAAGTTTTTCTATGACCAGGTAGCATTTCTATTTTTGGCTCAGGATTCGGGTGTGTTGTGATGGTGTTCAGGATTACAAGGTACAAGACTTGATTCCATACCCTGAAGACAATAAATTCATCATGGCAACCATCACATTTAAGTAGCACAAATCATGCTGTAAGAGTCAGCGAGATTCCGTGATGGGGCCATGGTTTGTGATTTATTTTGCTGCTCCGGCAGAGCCCTGCTGTGGGGACTCAAGCGAGTTATTTCTGCCCAGAATTGCAAAGGGCTTTAGACATCTAACTCTGTTTGAAAGCTTGACCACTCACCCCAGTCTGCCTTTTGCACGTCTTGTCTGCCCTTGATTGCCACAGCCCTCTGATGTACATCTGCAGCAACTAGGGAAATGAAGTCTGGTCTTGGTAGGGCTTCATGGGAGGGCAGTCCTGGTTTTGCTTAGGTGTGTCACTCTGGCAGAAAGTGTTCCATCCCTGTGCACTAAGTCCTTGAAAAAGTGGTGTGGCTCATGTATGCCTCCTGTCCAAATACTTTGGATAAATCCGAGTAGATACGGATTGCCATAGCAGCATTTAAATCAGTGTCAGCACAGTTCTGAGTTCCTGCCTTGGCATGTGCAGGTGTGGGCCTGATCCAGGCACAGGCATGGTGTGTCAGGGCCTGTGCACACACTTGGCTCAACAGCACGGACACCATGGCAGCAGCTGGAGGCTTCGCCAAGCCTGAAGCCTCAGGGTGCCAGACACTGCTTGAACACAGGAGAAGGAGCACACCTGACACAGGCACGAGGTCTTTCACCCTGCGGCTCTGGGCCCACCTAGATCGGGCTGTTCATGCTGTTGGGAGCTGTCTGATCTGGAAGCAGAGTTCTGCCACCATGCCTCTCCTGGCTGCTGCTCTCCTGGTGATCCCCAACCCACTGGCAGACTCAGCAGAGCTGGAGCTGCTCCAGCTGAGTTTGAAGAGCTTGAAGGTTTGGAAGTAAGACACTGGACAGGATGTCAAAAGTACAGATAACCATCCTGTTTCGTTGATTCTGCTGTGGGGTAGTAATCACTAAGACAGGGGCAACTGGCATAGATAAAGACAATAAAGGCTTAAATTGTCCTAGCAAGACTCATCCAGATAACATCTGCCATCTTTCTGTATCGTTGTAACCATGCATAATACAAGAGATCAGACACAGAATGTCCAATGGTATAGAACAGACTGTTATCCAAGCCTTGCTTCCCAATGCACTGAAATTTTAGAAGAACTGCAGTGTTAAGGGAAGAGATGGAAGTACGTTTCTAGCTATTTGTTTTGTTTCCTGAAGGGTTAGGTAACACTATGTGAATTCTAGTCATGCCAGGTTGAGCAGAGTTTCAAAAGGCTTTTCCACAACACACAGTGCACGCAGTTCCTGGTATAGATGTCATTACTCCCACTGTGTGTAGGGTGTATGCACAAGCACATATGCATGTGTTTTGAAAAAGGTAAATATGAATTTGTGTATATTATGGTCTGTCACACTGTCATGTAAGGATAGATTTGTTATTTCTTGGGGAATTATGAGACCTGATTTACTTTGAAATCAGCTGTAGCTGAATGAGCATTACAAAGTGGTGTGTGACATAGAATGTATGAAATAGTAACTGCAAACACAATCTGTGTCTAAATATGTGGTATAGCTTTAGAGCAGATGTTGCAATGTTGTGCACAATAGTCAGCATTTGATGTCATGCCTCTGCATTTCTGTAGCAAAATCCTGCAGTTATTAGTGTAAAATGTGAGTGCCAGTGAAATTGTTCTTAGATCCCAATTCAATTTATGAACGGAACCTGAGCTACTATGAATAAATAACTGAAAAACTACCTAAAAGTATCATTATTGACCCACCCAGAAGGGTCTGACAGTGCAATTGTTTTGGCATGGGTGCTCTTATTTTCAATTGATATGTGCCACTTAGAATTCAGCATGGTTAAATTTTCATGATGCATGCACCAAAAGGCAAGGTGTTAAACCATCAGACACTCTGCCTTATTTATAACACCTATCCATCCTTCCTCTCCCCCCCTCCTTCTCTTACAGTTAATAGAAAGATTCATGATTCTTCATGGTTGTCTATCTAGCGTCTGACAGTACCGACTGCACTGCTAAAGCAAGTCACTATCTATAATTGATATCCTTCTATGGAATAGGATACCGGCTGCAATTGAAGGGTTTTGCTGAAAGCTCTTAAATCCTGACAAGTTCTGCCCTTGTTCTGGTTGTTGCTGAGCTGCACTGCTGAGATCCCAGGTTTATTTGAAGTTGATGCAAAAGGGGTGCTTGTGTTGCACATTAGCAAGACACAGACTTGGTAAGCCACGTTAGAGCTGCCACTGCATTCACCCTCCAGGTAGTCTTATTTACAGTGTTCTGCATTCCTGAAAAGGCTGGTTACATTACTGTTTGAAATGTCTCTTACAGATTTCTGTCTTTCCCGTTTTTCTTCTCCTCAAAAATTTAAAAAAAGATCTTATTTATTTTAAAGCCTCACTTTGCTGCTGGGGTCTTTATCATTCAGCTTTTTAATTAATTTCTCTGCCCAGCGAGGTATTATAATTGGGCTTAGCTGAGCTCAAGTTTGTTTTAAATATGTGAGCGCCTAGAAGCTAATAAGATACTGTATATATTTATAAATCTGCTTTTTGTTGCAGTTTGTCCTTTTTTTTCCCCCAGAAATCAATAAAATACTACAAAAGGGTTAGACACTAAAGATAAAAGTTTGTTTAAGAAAATTATCCTTCAAGGAAATGACTGAATTTATTGTTAAATATTAATACAATGGCAATCAGAAAAACACAGTGCTGCCTATTTCTCATCCCCCTTGCTGCGTAGCCTTGATGATAATTATTGTTTTATTCAAAAACATGCTTGAAGAACTGTAGAGCTATTTTTTGTTGGTGTTTTCTCCTCAGTTGTACAGCAACAAAATTCTCTTATTGTTTTTACATTTGATTAGATGAGATCAAAAAGCCCTAAACTGACAGCAATAGCTTACATTCAGGATTCTATTTGCTGATGTCTTCCTGCCTGTTTGCAAAGCCCCAGTGACTGGAGCACTCCCCCGGCAATCCCTGGGGATTGTACTGCTCCATGTGGCTCACTTCTTGCACCAGAGGGCAGCTTCTTGTGTTTTTCAGGTACCCACGTGTTCCCAAGGTATCACAGTGCACTGAGGGTACCCAAAAGAACCATTACATGCAATTCTGAGACTGGAGTTCCTTCATGTTCTTGCTCTCTGTTCCTACAGAAAAGGGTGGGTTCAACCCTGACCAACAGAATTTGGCCAGCAATCCATGGAGACCTACATAAACCCTAAACTCTGCCCCCAGCCAGCCTCTGCTCAGTTTTATAGCATCTGTGAGGTGCCTTGATCAATCCTGTGCACCTCAAAACACTTAAGAATGTCAGGAGGTGAGGAACACATGACTCTGAAGGATTAGCCCTCTTTTCAGTGAGTGATTTTGGATACACAGAAATAAGGACATTCAAAGTCAATAGATTTGAAAGTCTCACTTTCTCTTGTTACCGTGCTGTCTTTGGCTTATGGCTTCTTCTTCAGCCGCTCTCCTATAGGAGAGCCATAGGTAAGGACTGGAGAGAGCTTCACCACTCTTTAAACAAAGATCCAGCTGCAATGCAGGATAAGCCAAATTAAAGCAGTTGCCCTGAGTATCAGCTACAGTGCAGCAGACTTGTAAGTGACCCTGAGAGTTGCGCATTACCCACCACTTGCAGGAGGAGAAACTGCCCTGTAAGCAAAGACTCCCAAGCTGCCAAAGCCAAGCAGGTGCTGGGTGCAGCTGTGAGAGTGAGCATCTGCACCTAGACAGAGGCAATTGCACACATCTGGCCCAACAAACAGATTATACTTCATGCATTAGTGGTTTCTCTTCTCTGGGTCCTGGAGGTTGCTTGCAAACTGGCCATGGGGCAGGTGAAGTCCCTACCTTTGTGAAGTCCCTTACAATCCCAAAGGGGAGGAATTACACAACCCAGTTTGCATGCTTCTCAAAACACGTTCAGGGATTTACTTAGTTTTTAATTCTTCTTTGCAGAGGCAGTTTTTGGTGCATTTTCATCATAGTTGTATTCGGCTCTAGTGCAGTAACACAGAGAAGCCTCAGCCCATTTACAGGCTCATTGTGCGTGGCAATGACAGCTACTGCCCTGAAAGGTTCAGGAATGTTTCCTTTAAATTGAAAAGAGTAAGGACTAGATAAGAACATGAAATCCATTATAGTAATCATTTTTTCCTGACAAAAGGAGAATGTTTTATGTATAATAGCAAAGGGGATTTTGTCAGTGGTTTTATTCTGTTTCGTCTTGTTTTATTTTTTACTCACTGGGGTCTGGACCTTAACTCATACTTGGAGAAGGAGTACTGTGGACAAAAGAAAACAGTTCTTCAAGTGAGACAAGCCCAAGGCTTGGGCTGAAAGTTGGGACAACTCAAGAGAAGACAGGGAGTTGTTTCAGTGGCAAGCAGGTGCCATGGGAAGGCTTTTTTCAGTTTGTCCATCCCCTCAATATATTTGATCTTTGTAGCTGTGAGGATACAAAGGAAAGGAAGAAGAAGGACAGAAAGGAAGAAAAGATTATAGCAAATAATCATAAGAAAATCTGTACAGAAGTTTTTAGATTTTGGAATCTCTTCCTCATTACCTGTTTACAGGCTGAGTTCTAATTAAGAAACCACCTTACTGTGCTGGATTATAAGCTGCTCAACCCATCCTTTTGAACTGTGCCAGAATTGTTGAATTGTTTATAGGCCAGCAATATATTAGATGGCATAGCAAAGCTGGTAAGCAGATCTGTGCCCTTGAGAGCATGTTCATTCTCTCTTGGTTTCTGTCTGGGTACCTAACACAGGCTTGTTTAAATTAAGCAAGTCTTTAACCCCCCATCAGAGGTATCCATGTAAGTGCTGTTGGGTTTTAAGGTTAAGTAACCACAGATGAACCTCACTGCTGTTCTGGAGCCTCAGTAACCCCCAGGCTCTGGCACGGCCCCTGCTTGTGCTTCTCAGCACATCCTTGTTCTGCGTCAGTCACCGTGATGCCCTTTGCCTTCCAGCAGTGTTAAAAGTCATCAGTGCTGCCTTGTGAAGAGATCTTATCCACTCTGGACTTGACCCAAAGGCCAGCTGTTCTTTGGCTCAGGTCCTCTTAAGCACTCCACTACAAGTGCATCAGCAGTCTCCCTGCCTAGAGTCTGGCTTTTGATGAATCACAGAGAAGAAGGGGGGAAAAATTAACGTGGGGATTTCTTTTTTGATAGAGAAAGGTTTACAATAAAATAAATCCACCCTAATCTGTGAAGTATTAAGAGGGGATTTAGAGAGAGAGATGTAATAATTTTTTAATTTTAATTCCTCTGTAATTAGCATTTCTTTCACAGCATTAGGAAAACTTGTTAGTCTGCTGCTGCTATGGCTTCTGTTCGTATGAGTTGCCAAAGTCATTGTCTTTCAATTGGTGTCCCTGAAAGAGGTTGCTAAATTATGACATGTCCTTTAAATAACACTTCTTTTTCACTGTTATAGGTAGGGATGAACACTGCTCCTCCTGTGCCCGGGAAGTTACTTTACCCACTCTACCCATAGTAAGTGGGCACTTGGGTGGAAAAGGCTGTGCAGGGTTTGACTTTGGTCTGTGCTTTTAATCACCCAGCACCATTTAGGTGGTTTGTGGATATACATACTTATTTGAAGTGTTTATTTTGCCTGAGAGTCAGCTGGTGAACTCTTCCAAGTTACTGATGTTTTATAGGTGACTTCCAGTTTTGAGGAGAAATGTAGGATAAGAAGCTGCCAGCCAAGTCCCAGGGGAGCCCATGCTGACTGAGTGACAAAAGCATAGGCAAGAGTAAAGCAGCAAACTGAGCTGGCTCTTCACCTCCTGACTATTGTTGGCATATCATGGAGACAGAGAAAAGGGAAGTTCCCTCCCTGCATTAATTTTGCTGCCTCAGAGCTGCAGGGAGCACTGGGATTGTGCATGGGCTACAAGTACCCTTCAGTCCTGACCAAAGGGCCAGGACAAAGCAGATTCACCTGCACAGAGCTGTTCTTTGTGTGCAGCGTTTCCGTGCCTTGATTCTGTTAAGTGATTTGATACTACGTAGCCTGTGTTATTAGGGTGAACCAGTGCAAGATCTACCTTGATGTATTTGGTGTGTCTCTGCACTGCTTTTGTCACCCATATTCTACCAAAAAATCTACCTGTAGTAAACCAGTCCTGGGAAGAACAGAAATCTGTGACTGCTGGCTCAGCTGCATGTGGAAGTGCTTTTTCTGAGACAGAAGTGGCAGATCAGCATGTACAAATGGAGGCAGAGACAGGAAAGCTAAATACACGAATGAGTGAAGTTTCTGCATTTGGTTTTGAAAGGGCTGGGTTGCGTGGCTTCATTTTTGCAGTCTCTATTGTTTGTGTAACCTCTTAATAGAAAAAGAAAATATGAGCCTTTTATCATGGGGAAACAAATCAAGTCTTTTCCCATGCTTAAACTTTAGTGTGAGCGTGACTTTTCTTCAAGGTGTCGAGTACCTAATCTATAAAATGAATGGGTGGTGGTTTTGTCAGGAGTGGGTCCTCTGGTGGCTTGCACTGTAGGTATGAGGTCTGCATATACCATTCTTACGTGTATCGCAGGGCTGAGATGCTGCAGTTCTTAGTGAGATAAAGTAGTCAAGCTGAAAATGAAACAAAGCTCCAACTGTATCCCTCCTTGTGTTTAGCAGAGATAAACTACAGTGGAGTCTCAGTGCTGCTCCGTTTGGCTTCTGGCAGCAGCTTTAATTGGTAAAATGCAGATTTTTTTTTTTGATCAGGAGAGGATTATTCTTGTTATCAGTCTGGAGCATCTTACTTCAAGATGAAAAGGCTTCGCTGAATTACAGATGCCAACATTTTTACAAAGCACTTTGGCGATTGACATCTCAAAGAGAAAGTATGATTTATTAGCCTATAATGGCTAACACTCAGCACTGGGCTAGGTCCCACTGATTTGTGAAATTGCTTAATATGAATTGCCTTTTTGTGCAATTCAAGCCCCAGGTTTTTCAAATAAACTTGGAATATAAAGTGTATGAAACATTACATACCTGAGAAGGGTAATGGGACTGTGTAGCTAAAAAAAAAAAAGAAAAGCAAAAGAAATAAAAGGATAGAGAGAGAGAGAAAGAGAAAGAAAAGAGACAGAAAAAAAAAAGAAAGACCTACTTCTAAATCCATCTTGGTGGTGCTTTTTTACAGTAGTTTGGTTGAAATGTTGGCAGGTTAAAGATTAATAACAAGCCTTGTCGCTATCAGTACTTGCTTGTCGATTCTCTGTAACAGGGCTGTCTGTTCAGCATGGAAATTATTGATTAAATAAAAATTGCTATTAGATTGTGATGTGATCCATAATCACAAACAATGGTGGACATTCTTCTTTCAGATCCCAAGCCATGCATCAAGTTTTTCCGTGCAGCAATTTATATTGTGCTGACACTCGCACCCATTAGGCTTTTATCCTCTCCTACATGTCCCAAAAAAGCACGAAAAGAAAGAACAGCAGCAGCACAGCAGTGGGTAGGCACTCACTAAATTTTCAGAGAGAAGCACAGTACAGATAAGTCCGTTCTTTGCTTCTGGCTAGCACCTTACCTCAGAAGTGATTCCTGCCAGATAAGGGCAGCACACCTTGAATGCATCCAGGGAGGTCCAGTATGTTTCGTGGGAGGGGAGGGTTATGGTGTACTATTTTAGGATTCTGTAGCGTGAAGGACAAGTGTCTTTCCCGTATTTTTTATCTCTGATGTTTCCTAATTTGAGGAATCCAGGATTGGAGCACTTTACTTAAAACTGCATTACTTTTGGCTGAATTAATTAAAAAGATAATATCTCACTCTTCACAGCACATGTGAGCATGGTACCGACTTTCTTTCTCCTGTGAAAGCCTTTTTCTAAAACTAAAGGAAACTTAGTGAAAAAAATTTTTTGAGAGTTTGGCTACTTACAGGAACGTCTCTGTCCCTTTGTTTCACGATACCTTAAACAACATATGTATGTGAGAACTGATCAAGCCCACCTGTCCTGGCTGCTAGGGAGAGGCATTCATGTAGCTCTGGTCTGTTCATTGTAGAGTATTTTGCCAGTTACCAGCATCAGGCAGGATTGCCACAAGGGTTCTGTACCTCTGTACAAGAGCTGAGAGTAGAGAATCTTAATACACTGTGGATACGCAGTGATTTTGTTGTTGCTATTGTTAGTGTAAATTTTCACTTCACTTTAAAGTGAAATGAAGGCTTTATCCTTTAAACTGTTGTCAATGCTAATTATGGAACAATGTATTGTACAATTTCTCTATCTCACTACCATCAGGGTAGTGTTTACATTTCTTTATTGTGCCTATATTATTTATAATACTGCCTCAGATAACCAAGAGAACTCTGCCTGCAGTATTTGACCATTTGCCACATTATACTCGGCTTTGAAGAGTGTTTAACAGTGAGATTAGTTTACTCCATTATGCAGGGCAAGTCTAGAGTTTTTGGGCTTGGCCACTGTCATTTAAATCAAGAGACCACTTCATTTTCCAAAGTCGGAGCATGTGCCTTACACGCCTCCCTCCAGTGCAGCCACTGTCTCTGCATGGATCGGAGCCAAGGGATTACCAGCCAGGAAATTAATTGCCAAGGGGATTCCAACACTTACAGTTAGTAAAAAAAGCCTGAACAAAGAAGTGTGTTTTATATGACATTCTGAAGGCGCCAGGCTACAGTTCTGAAAAGTTTTTGGGTGAGGAAGAGTTACAGAGATACAGGACTGCCCTCTGGTTTGCTGCTGCAGATTTCTGTGGTTGACTGCCAGCACAAGTCTGTCCCATTCAGATGGTGCCACAGTGGTATATAGGAGAAGATAGGAATCTTTGAGATAAACCAGACTATTTAGGATTGATTTTTAGTTACCGAAAGCCCTTGTAAGTTCACTGGAAGTCAGTTAAAGTTAGTGTGTGGAATGCAGGAGCAGAAAAAAGTTAGCCTTGGCTCTTTTCTACTGTGTTAGGTGATACTCACATGTTCTACTAAGAAATTCTGCAGGGTTTTCATTGCAACAGCTCAAACATACATATTTAGATACAATGCAGGGCTTTTTATGGCATGTATGAGAGAACAGAAAAATGTTATCCCACGGCAAAAAAAGATGAAAGAAGGTAACTGCTGCTGCTGCCTGAAACACCAAGTGTGACTAACTTCTAAAATGGGACGGAGACCTTTGCTAACCCTGAGTTTGCTAGGGCGTGACAGGGTTGACTAAGCCCAGTATGGATGCAAAAGGGGAATTCTAAGTGGATATCTGGTGAAAAAAACCAAGGGAGGTTTTAGAGCAGCAATAAACTGCTGCATGTGCTGAAGCTTGTTAGATATATTTCTTAGAGGTGTTAGAAGGAAGAGCCCCAGTTACTTCCTCCAGTCCAGTTGTGATGTCATGGCTTTAACACACTGCTGCTTCTGTCAGCTACTGAGGCTGGATTAATTCTACCAGGATCTCCTCTGTCATTAAATATATGTTAAAACATGTATTGCCTAGTAAAGATTTGGGCATTGCTTATCGCTGCCAGCATTTTTCTTCTGTGAAAAGTGTTCTGTGTTTTAAAGTCACTATATTCCCAGTTTTTGTGGAGGTTTTTAGTGTCTTTCATTGCTAAATGTGGATCAGGCATTATGTCTAATCTGAACTGCAGCTTTCATAGTTTATGTATAAGGAGACACTAAATGCATTTATTGAAAAAAAAGCTGTTATTCAATAGTCTCTTTCTGCAGACAAAGCATTGGTATTTTAATCATATGAACAATTTGTATGTGTCCATGTGGTAAGCACAAGGGCTTTCTTTACAAAAAATTAGAAAGATTTACTGATTGATTTACACTGGAAGATCCTGCTGAGGAATATATTTTCTTCCATTTTATGTGGATTGGTATTAGCTGTGCTGTAATTATTAATAAGTACTAAAAGTAGAAGAAAGTTCATGGTTTTACAAAATCTGGTCCAAGGTTACACCAAAGGAGGTGCATGTTTTTCAGCAAGTCCTATCTTCATGCTTAGTGCTAGTGCCCATATGCTTAATGCACCTTGAAAAGCAGAATTCATCTAAATATCTGATATTTACCTTGCTATTTATCCCCTTTAGGAACAAAGGATTTTCAGTAGAAGAGACAGTGGTTTAACTTTCTTGTAAAGGATCAAATATTTTGCTAATCTTTCTGCATGGATAGATGACCCATTGTACCACTCCTGGAGTCTAGAAGAATTCAAAATCTTGTTAAAATGGTACTTTTTAGCTTTTATTTATTTTCTCTTGCTATATCCTTTCATAGGTTTCTAAGTTGGTTCATGGGATTAAGCAGTTTGTCTCTGCTAATATAAAATCATACAAAGCTGCTATAATGCAGAGTTACATTTTAACTCAAAGAGCCTATTGATCCTAAACTGGTTCCAGTGTATTTTCAAACACATCCACTGAAAGGCAGTATAAATTTTAACAGATTTTTGTCACTACAGCCTTACAATTTTTATAAAACAGCTCTGTCTTTATATATTCATTTGGTGCACCAGTTGTTGGGATATTTTGCTGGGTACTTTCGTTCTTCCATTTTTTTTTTTCCTCTCTAGGCATCTTTAGCCTTAAGCTTTTCTTTCTTGGCTCTACCACTCTGGTCTGTGCTGTGGAATGTAAAGATTAGGAATCTCTTCCAGTTTTATTTTCTTGTGAACATGCCTTATGTTAAAGGAGGATATATTACTTCTAGCATGTTTGAACCCACAGCTCAATAACTAACTATAAGAGTTGCTAAAGCTCCACTTCTGCAGAGAGCTCAGTGTGTTTGGACCCAGTCGAAGTTAATGGGCTCCAGGCTGCCATAAGAGCTCCTGTGAGCAGAGCAGCTCACAGAACCTGGATCTGTGCATCTTGACCAGGAGCAATGGCTGGAATTTATCAAAGCCAAACAATATGGGGGGAGAATAGTTAATTTCAGGTTTAATATATACAGCAGGTCTGATTTCCATTGAAGTCAGATGTGTTATGGTGGCAGGAAGGAGGCCTATAGTTTTTTGTCTTCTGCAGAAATGTGGGAAAACATCCAAAGAATTTAGTTTTGCCTCGTGTGCTGGTGTGCTTCTGTCAAAAGCAAGAACGGTATTTTCATTCTTCATACTATTTGCAAATAAGATGAAATACCTTATTGTAATGCCTCTTTATGATTACTTCCTTCTCATGTGTGCTGGCAGGAGTCCTCTGTGGTCTGTCTTTGCCAGAGAGAAAAATCCAGAAATAGAATATATACTTTTAAGTCTGTTACGCTAACATCTGTAGCAGTGCTAAGTGTCAAGCTGGTCAGGTTCTAAAATTTATTTTTAAGGTAAGTCCTGTATGTTTTTGTTAAAGATTCTACACAGCTGTACGTGAATTCAGGTTTGTAAAGAAGAATAAGCCATTGCTTGCCTTGGGTACTGCCCATGAGGGAGATTTTTAACATAGTTTTCCTGGAAATTCTCCAGCAGTTGCACGTAAATTCAATTTTTATCTTTAAATGCAAAGATCATGAAGCAGAAAATTTTGAAGTTGAGCCACAGGTGGTTTTCTCTCCTTCCATATTCAGCCACTTCTAGAAGGTACATTTTCTAGGCAACATTCACTGGCAGTCTTAGAACTAGTGAAGGGCAGATGTTTGGCCAGTCTTTACCCTTTTCTCCATCCAACTGTGGGAAAATCTCTCCCTTGTTTGTGCCCTACCGCTTTGACTTCTTGGAGAGAGGAATGTCTAATAGATTTGAGGGAAATGGGGAACTCTTCGCAATGTGAATTTCCTCGATTTGTGAGTTTATGACTTAAACAGGCTTTGCACCTCCTTGAAATCATGCTGTAGTGCTGTTTCCTGAAGGCAGGAGTCCTTCCTGCAGCTCAAGCTGTAGAATTCCTGCCTGTAGCCATCTCTCAGAAAGCCTGTGGGGAGAGCTTGTGTGCATGTGTGTGTTACGAATGGATGTGGGAGTTAAAATCAGTCCTTGCCTCCTGCCCAGGCCTTGACAGTAGGTAGTAACCTTATTGAGGTAACCAGCACCCCAAAACCCACTCTTGTATATAAGTTCTTTTAATGATGACTGATTCTGTCTACTATAAAATGAATCATTTATTAATAGATGGGGAAACTAACAAACATAAGACTTAAAGTAAACCAATACTACACAGGGGTAAAACAAAATAGAAAGACGACTAGTAGTTAACATACAGTGCATGAAAAAATGGTACCTTTTTAGTTACAGCTAGTGAAGAAATAGTATAAACTTAGGATTCAATGTATCTTACCAATCAGTCACTGATGTGGCACATCGAATATCCTTCCTCTCAATTCTCAAGAAAGTAACCACAAAGCTTGTGTCCAAACTTTGGGGAGAAGCTTCGAACACTTTTGGGGTGTATGAGACTTCTGCCTCAGTGATAGCTCATGTATCTTTTATAATGTAAAACCATGGCTCTTAGTCAATAATTTTCTTTCATATCTCCTCCCATCAGCTTTACAGACTAAGATGTTGATTAGGTCTGAGGTCCCCTGGCACCAGAGATGACCCTTGCTGGGCCTTTGTGCCCTTGGACTATCTCTTTATGCACCAGTTATCTGGGACACACAGGAGTAGGTGCTGATGGGGTTTAATCGTCCTACCACAGTGTGATGGAGAAGAATGAGCGGAAAGCGGGCAGAACAGGCTGAAGATCATCAGTGCAGGGTTAGGGTATAGGATCTGGGAGAAGACCACCTTCATTTGCTATTGCACTGTAAAGACCAACATCACAGTTTCATCATGTAGTCAGCAGTGGGTCTTAAACCTTTTAGCAAATGGCCTTTGATAACTACTTCTTTCAAGCCAAGTTTGAATTCTCCATCACTGGTACACACTTCACCTGTCTTTTTTCTCCCTCTGCTTTTCCCCTTGGTAGTCTGGTTTGGGGCTCTTGTTATGCTGCAGGTACCAAATTACCCTATATTTTTCTCACATGGCCTTTACATAGAAGACAGGTGAAATGTAGGTGTAACTGGGGAACCTAAATGTGAAGAGTGTTAAAAAAACAAAGTAGAAGTGAGCCAAACACACAAATATATAAGATTCTTTTGGTTGAAGTGAATTCTGTGCATTGCTGAAGTCGGGGTGAAGCTGAAAATTATAATGGAGTTCTACCTGTGATGTTGCCTTTTAAAATGGAAAAATCCTACAGCAAAAGGCTTTTGTGTAGTTAGCACAGCAGTTGAGATGCTCAGAGCAGCTCTCAGCGTGTGTGTTCAAACACACACAGATTATGCCAAGAAAGATCCTGGAACAAGTGGAAGTTGGAGGAGAGTTTGCCAGCACCCATGTGGTGGTGTGCAGCATGTAGCACAACCTGCAGCAGCTGTGCAGAGAGCGCTGCAGCAGAGGCAGCCAGGGGAGCTGGGACACACTGCAGACAGCAGGCAGGTAGGAGAAGGTGGTTGGGAGAAACACCAGGAGTACTCAGCTTGTGGTTGGCCCTTTGTACTCTTCCAGGAGCATTGCAGGGGCACTTCTGCCCTACAGGCTCCTTCATCCCAGGGCCCCAAGAACTTGTCATCCTCATGTAAGCCTTTTGCATCTTTCCCTGCTTCAGCAGTTCTCAGGAGAGCAGGGCTCCTCCCTTGGAGAGCAGAGATTTAACCAAAGCATCCCTGTTTGAGAACAGTTGACTAGAGCATTTGGCTTGTGGTTTCCACTATCAGTTCCTTCTCTGCTGCAGCCTCCTTACAAAAATGCAATTAGCCTGTCCTTGGGCAGGTCACAGATTAGGCAGGTGATTGAAGAGAGAAGTGGAGCTTTTTATTTTTGTAACATTGGTAAAATAGGGAAGCTGTAATACCTTGCTTGAACTAAGGCAAATGTGATACAGAGCATCAGTGCTGCAGGAGATGGTAAAGCCCAGTTATCATGGCATCATGCATTGAAAAATTATTTCTCTACAGCTGGAAAAAAAAGAGTAGAGAAAGCTGGAATTCCTGTACCATACCATCTTCACCTTTTAGTGTCCCAGCTAGTAATACAAGAATGCAAGTTTCAAGGAAAACAAGGCACTTGCTTTTTGACAGAGTTATGGAAAAGAACATCAGAGAAAAAACAAACCTGAGAGTCATCAAAGGACCTTTCCTACTACTGTAAAATTGGAATGATTAATGTCCACAACATTTATGTTGGTGTCCAGGCAGAATCTCATTTATTAGATTTTCAGGTTTAGCAAATAAAGATGTGATTTCTGCCCACTGCTTTATAGCTGCATTCTCTGACACAGGAAATCAAGGGAGAGCTGTAAAACATTGCCCTTGATGGAGTGCATTTTGCTGCTAACAGACTGAACTGTACTGTATACATGAATATATGTATATTAAATGAAACAAGAACAAGATGTGATCTTATTGGGAAAGAATCCCTGCAATATCCCATAAGTTCCATTCACTCCACAGAATATCCCAGAGCCTACCAAAAAGCTGTCCAAAACCTAGAAACAGATACAGGCTGAGGGAGCTGATTCCCTGCCTGACGAGCAAGCTGTGTTTGCCCTGTTGGTATTCTGTCACATCCATACTGGATAATACTATATCAGAGATTAAAAGAAGGTCATGCTGTATTATGAACCACTGTCTTTATTTTTAGGATTAGATAACTTTTCTCTTTTTTCCCCCCATTGATTCTCTTTATGTCCTAAGGGCAGATCCTTTCTCTTGGGTCAGGAATGTAATAAGGCCGGTTTTCCTCTCTCCAGGATATTGTGTCTGTCTTACTGTGTTTAAATTGCCACAGAAAGCTCTTCTGAGCAAAATACAGTATTTTCTTTGTACAAGAGCCAATGATTGACGTATCCATGGGGATTTCTCTGTCTTTAGCATTTAAACATACAAGTTGGATATGTTTAACCTATTGATAGGCAACGAAGGCAACTACAGGATTTACTGCAAGAGAACAAAAGGAGAAGCAGAAAGAAAATATCTTTTTTTTTTTTTTAACTGGGGATTTAGAAATTTTATTGCTGTTGTTAGGGCAGAGAGATTTAAAAAAATAATCAGACCTGTATTTTCAGCTGAAAGAGGGAAGTGAAAAGCAAACAGTCCTGGTGAGCTCTGTCCTTTGAATTAGCGTACTTCTGTTTATTAGTAGTACAGTTTCACATTTAGAGAACAAGTCTTTTCGAATCCCATTTGTAAAAAGTCATTTGATTCACCATGGCTTGGTTAAACAGCATTTGAGTAAAAAGATGATTTCTGCTCAGGCATACAATAAACTCCACAAAATGCAAAAGTTCATTAGTTATTATTAGTTTGATTTCTCTTGGCCTTTGTGCATTCCTTGCCTCTGAACTTGTATGCCCCATGAAACAGGGACAATCTCTGTCTCATGTCCATGTGTTGCACTGAACCCCACACCTTGACTAAACTTTTAAATATTACTTTAAACCCCCATGGTGGCTGTGCTGGTCCAAGAAAGCTGTTGACCCCAACTGTTTGTTGTGACATCTCTGAGGTTCCCTTCAGTCTACAATTTATTTGGGAATGCTCCCTCAGACACTGGAATCCTCATTTCTTACTGTTTCCATTCTCTCTTCCAGCCATTCCAGTTTCCATGCTGCCCTTGTCCTGTGTCTGTCATCCCTGTCCTTCTACGTACATGGGTTATATCAAGTTATAAATCATCATAATTTTTCAGTTGACTTAGGCTTCTAATTTTGATTCCTTCCTTTCTTCATTGACTGCTATTGCCAGTTCTCAAGGGACAGAAATGGATATCCAGAACAGTACAGTAATAAATGAGCTTCAAACATGAATTCAGCTGGAGTGCTGACTGGAGTCTCTTTTTATTCTTATAATTAAGTATTAACAGTCATGGACACAGAGTTCAAATGTTAAGTTTGTAAAATAAGTAAGTTACATTTCCCATTTTCCACACTGCTTTACTCCTTTTTAAAATAAGCTTTTTTCAACTGCAGCTTTCTTTATGTAGTGATTTTTTCTTAATGAGTAAAACATTTTTAGTCACACTGGAGTTGCAAATATTTGCAGTATATATATAGTTTTGCATGCTTTTATCCTGGTTTTGGCTGGGATAGAGTTAATTTCTTCCTAGTAGCTGGTATATTCTATGTTTTGGAATCAGTATGAGAATAAGGTTGATAACATACAGATGTTTTAGTTGTTGCTGAGCACTGCCTGCTCTAAGTCAAGGACTTTTCAGTTTCCCATGCTCTGCCAGGGAGCAGGTGCACAAGAAGCTGGGAGGGTACACAGCTGGAAATAGCTGACCCAGACTGACCAAAGGGAAATTCCATACCATAGAACATTATGAAGCGGGGGAAGTTGGCTGGGTTGCACTGATTGCTGTTCAGGTGCGTGTTGGGAAGCAGTGAGCAGATGGTGACCTAGGGTATTGTGCATCACTTGTTTCTATTGGCTATTATTCGTGTCCCTGTTCCCATCTCCCTTTTCATCATTATCATTATTAGTGCTATTATAGTTTCTGTTTCAGATTTTAAACTATTCTTATCTCAACCCATGGATTTTACCTTTTCCAGTTCACCCCATCCTGCTGGCAGGGGCTGGTGGGAATGAACATGCCAGGTAGTTGTTGGCTAGTGTTAAAACACTACAACTGTTAAACAACTACTGTGCTCCTCTCACATGTAACCCAAAAATATCTGATTATGAAATGTGGCATGCCAATAGTCTTCATTTAGGTTTGCAATCATGACCATATCTAAGGGGAGCAAGGGGCTTCATTTGTTAATAGTGGAAAATGTTGAAAATTAAGTGTAGAGATTGAGTGACAAGATCAAACACTATGAGGTGAAGAGTGCAGTGCACAGACTATTTAGTGTATTCATTATACATACAGGAAATTGCTATGCAGTGCTTTTAAGATCCAGCTGAACTTAACTGTGTGTATTCCATTTTTGTAAAGGTGTCAGGACTCTGGAGACACTGGTCTGCTTTGGGTCAGATCAGCAAATTGTATAAATTGTTATGTTGCTAATCAGTGTTAGCAGAGATCTGTCACAACAGCATTTCTTAAATCTTCCATAATGAAAGACAGCATCAAGAACTCTAATAGAATAGCAGTAAATGTATCCAAAGGAAAGGAAGCAGGATTGCAGATAGTTATCTGAGCTTCTCCACCTATGTGCCTATATGGAGGTGCAGAGTTCTTTATGTATAGCTATAGCTTCGACTTGGCTTTAGGAACAGCAGCCAGCTTAAGCCTTTATGCCACCATAAGGGCTTAAAGCACCTTAAGTGCTTCTTCCGTCTCAGGAACTAAAAATGGCTTAAGTACTTATGCCACCCTAAGGACACAGGGTTGAAAGTGTACTCTAAACTTGAGCAGCAGGGAGGAGACATTTGTCTCTTGGGGCTCTTTAGCCTGGATGTGCCTGCAAAATCTTGAGTAAGGAAAGGACAGACAGGATCTGTACCTATTTTCCATAAGAGGAAATTAAAATGCATGCAATGTTCTAACAGAGAGTCACAGAGGTTAGAGAGAGACTCGATTGCAGTGATTGGAATATGTCCGAGAAGTCTACTCGGGATTTCACTCCATGGAGATGCATTTTTGTTTTGCTCCTCACAATGAGATTTCTATTGTCACAGGAGATTTCCTGGCTCACCAGGACCTTCTTTATATCCTGACTTTTTTATGATGCTTTTGTCTGTTCATCTTGCTGATCATGAAGTCAGCCTTTATCAAGATGTTAATGAGATGGTAGGGAGGCCTGTCTGATGTCATCTCTCAGTTGCCTGACTACCTAAAATGGTAACAAGGAGCAGTGATGAGTCACATATTGCATCCCTGGGGAGCAGACAAGCTTGGGGACTTGGTTAAGTGCTGCCCTGTCACTATTCTGAATGCTGATACTTTTTTTGCGGTCACTTGGCTATCTCAGGAAGCTGTGTAGGTCAAGAACCTCAGAAGTATGCACACCACTCATGAACAAGTGACTACTTTTAGTGGGAATCAAAGATCTAAATACTTCTATGAGCGTGGCCTTTGGATTTCCTGGACCTTAAGTCTCTACCTCTATTGTGGCCATAGTAAAAGCTACTCTTTTCTGAGGTTTTGTTGTTAGGAGAGGTACATTCACAAGCTGTGAGGTACTCAGAGGCTTTGGTAATATTCTCAAGTCTAAAGTGAATGAGATATCTGTACTTACACCTAAATGGTGACAGGGAAGTTTGAATGCTGTTACACCAAGTCTTGTGAGCTCTGGTGTACTTCACACTATTCTGGTCAAGAAGGTTGAAGTTGTACTAGAGGAGGTGAAGAGGCTGAGAGAGACACTGATGGACTAATGCAGTCCTCAAAGTGGCAGTGGGGAACCTGGGAACAAAATGACAAATGGGGCTCAGGGACTTCCCATCTCAAGCCAAAGCAGGTTAAGGGGGGAATGAAGACTTGGTCATTGTACAGAAGACCAGAAAGAACTAGTTTATTTAATCCAGCAAATGAAGACAGAGAGGAGAGTGCTGTCTGCCAATTAGTTAGGGTGGGGAAGTGAGAGAACTAAACACTGCAGGGAAGCAGAGCTGTTTAAGCTAAAGGATAGTGTTGGCACAAGAACAAATGAATATAAATTGGCTGTGAATAAATTGAAGCTAGAAATTAGTTTCTAACCGGCAAAAAGAGTGAGTTCCTAGAAGCGCTTTCCACTGGGAGCAGAGGGAGCTGATCATCAAGGTACTTAGAAGCTGAAGCTCTGTTCCTGACCAGCATTATGTGCAGTGGGGCTTGCCATAGTGAGGGGATGGGCCCGATGACCAGGAACCTGTTTCTAACTGTATGTAGTCTTAAGGACAAATCTACATTTCCTATGCAAAACACAGAAATGAAAGTGTTCCCTGCAGTACTTGCAGGTCAGGGACAGCTAATCCAGCTTCAGAGCTATGCAGTCTGGTACTGCCAGACATAGCCTCTGCATGTATCCTCCCTGTGGGCTCCACAGCTCTCCTGTGCGGCTGCAGGACGAGCTGTGTGATGCCTCTTCACCTTCTGCACTTTGTCCCCTATGCAGCAGCTCTGCTGGTTTGAGGGACTTCATGTGTCAGTACAGTACGGGGGGAGACTTGTGCTAGAAGATAATTTAAACACTGCCGTTGCTGAATGACAGTGGTAAGATCTTGTGAGAAGTTATTTAGCACCTCCTTTTTAATTTTTTAAAATACAGGGGAATAACTGTGAGAAGATGAAAGTCTGAAATTGTTGTTGTATAACTGAAATTAAATCTAATTTTGGCAATGGTGATATGCCTTCCACTCTGCCAGTAACTTACCACATTATACCAATACAGCATGGTCTCTTCCCAGTTCTCTCCTGCACTCCAGGGTAGTATGTCTAGGTTAGAAAACAGAAACGTCAGATTCTCCCGGAGTATTCTGCTCTTGCCACCAAATAGCACTTTACTTTCAGATGCAATCTGAGTTGCAGTGGCATTCTTTTTGATGTTCCTAACTTTTTCCACTGGTATGGAGAGGCTTTTTTTCCTGCTGTTTGACTACTGTGAGAGCACATTTGGCCTTTGTTTATGTATTGAATAGCTAACGGATACTGTGCAGTCAGCTAGGACGTGCGCAGATTCTCCTTTCTTCTAAAAACCCTCTTGGAGGAGGGAAATGGAACACTTAAGATTATTGCAGGTCCTACCTCCAGTGTCACCTCACCTCATCCGATACAATGTCAAGTAACAGGTACAGTTGGTATGGATTATATGAGAGCATGCATGATTTAAGGTGTTCCCTTTTTCAGTAGTATTTATTGCCATGTAAGCATTTATGCTTCCAGGATACTCTGGATTGAATTTTCTATTACTTGTGGTTTTTGATAGAGCTGACAGGCAAACTTAAGCCTTGATTTTAATTAATCTGGTGGGGTTTTGTGCGCTGGAATTGAAATCCATCTCAGAGCTTCCTCCTTCAGAGGCAGGTCATTCTGCGACCAAAATCAGTATTTAGGTCAGCTCCCTCCGTTTGTTTTAGGGTATTTTGGAACAGGATGATAATAACATTTTTTAAAGAAAAGAAAATGAGGCAGGACAAACTGAGCATTGAAGTATCATGAAAGTGACTGGTATTCTGCAAATGACCACTGTTTAGCAGCTTTCTGGTGCTGTGTGCAATGGGAGATAGCTTGTAGAATTCCGGCTTTTAATGGGGGCTTTTTTTTTCAGGTCAGAAATTCTTAATAATAGAGAGCTGGGGCTTCAGAGCCTTACACTAGCAAACCTGACACTAGGGAGTAATATCATTGGCTTTCATGCGCCTATTTACTGTAATAAGGATTAGGGACATAAGTAAAACTTGCAGGTTTGGGCCCACAAAATTAAAAGAAAAGCCTTTTCACACCCTGAAACTGCATCAAAATGCAATTTCACCAGGAAAAAAAATCCTTCTGATCTAGTCCCTGGAATGTGACATTTCATGGGTGTAATAAGGTTATAAACAGATTATAAATTGAAACCCTACAAATCCTTATTGTACTGTACCAAAGCTTCTGCTTTGCATAATGCTCTTATTCCTGACTGTTCTTTGTTTTACCAGCTCAAAACTGTTCATTTCCTCTCATAATAGAGACCAGGGAGCCAAAAACACCGTGTAAAATTCAAAGGTCTGACCCTGAATGCCAGAGTTCACAAACTTCTGAACTTTTCTAAATGGTGTTGTTTGCACAGGGAGACCTCCCTGCTCTTTAAACATGTTGCAAAAATTGCACTTTCTTTCTGCCAAATGATAATGGTAAAAAATCCAGTGTGGATTTAGTTCCTGGTTTGGATTTGTGAAGTTCTGCCTATATGTCCATAGCAGACGACTGATGAGTTTTCACATCATAACTGGAGCAGGTGAGGGTGTTTGAATCTCAAGATTATAAACTGTGAATCTCCTTACCTGAGAGCACTGCTGGTGCTGTTTTCATGTCTAGCAAGTGTCTTCCTCCAGACTAACCTTTCAATATTTGGACATGTTTGTAGGTATGCTAAAATATGACCCCTCTGCAAAAAGCAATTAAGCAGCTTAGCTGTGAACCAAATAAATCACCCAGATTAGCAAATCACAGGCTCATTTCTTCTAGGCTTTCCCTAAAGGTGAGGATCTTCAGAGGGATTGAATGAGAATGAGATGGATTTGCAGGTGGGCTCTCAGGGGCCACTTGAAGCATCAGAGCAATGAGGGAACACAGCACAAAGAGGGGTTTGATTGTAGGAAGATCAGAGAGTCTAGGAAAGGACTGATAGTATAAGAGAGCAGGGCAAATGTGTATGGAGGGCCACAGTTGTGAGAGACCAGAGGATGATCACAAGATATTTGACAGATAAACCAGTGATGGAGAGAGGTAAATGATCATCACCACTCTCGGCAGGCTTTGTCAGCTGCTGCAGTGAGCCTGGGCTGGGGAGGGAGTGAGGAAAGGACTTTTAGGCCCATGAGAAAGGTCAGTTTCAGAAGATGCTCATGCTGTTAAAGGCTAGAGGTCTGGAATGCAGGGAACAAGAGGATTTGCAGGGACAAAGAGAAAAAACTGTCCTATGGAGATTTTCTCTGAAAGAGCCTCCATGGTGCCTGAGTATCCACACAGCAGGAAGTAAAAGGAGGTGCTGTAGTGAAGTGATTGATCCAGCCTTGAGGTTTTTTGTATCAAATGGAAAGCCTGTGTCACATACTCGGGTTTCATCCCCCTCATGGCTGTGCAGGTTTAACCATGAAACACACAGTCTGTAATGTTTATAGAGAGATTTGGCCATGAATTACTTGAATGCATTGAATTTTATCCTGTTACTTCTTTCTCTTTCAAGAAAGAGCACACATAACCCTCACTGGACTCTTTTGATGACATTTCACAGCACAGGGCATGTGTATGCTTCTGGCACATGTGTGTGTATTACGAATGGCTACAGACCTTCACTAGGAACATAAACTCTTGGGGATTACAAGTTGTACATTGCCCAGCACCTATGCTCTGTTAATGCATCCTGTGTCCTATAACAACTTTTAAGAAATGACAATACAGTTCCAGAAAAGGAGCTGTCATCTTTTATAGGCAATGGATGTCTGTTTTCCATGGCAGTGGTGCATAATTTTGAACATACATGATTTTATGTGGCTTTCTGACTGATTTCAAGACTTTAGAAAAGATTGGGATTATCTTCTTTGTGTTCCAGTGTGAACTACTGAGTTTCTGTACGGCTGGCGTTTTCTGTGGACCTATTATGGAACAGATACAGATTTCCCTGTGCTGTGATCAAATAAAAACTGTAAAGATTTTTTGGTGGTACCTTAGTGGGAATAATGTCATTCTCTGAGTAATGCAGCCATCTAGTGGCACAATGGCGGAAGTACGGCAGTGTGGAATGGTTTCTCCAAGAGAGTCTGGATGAGTCGGGTAGTTCCTATTGGAAAAAAACTTTGAAAGTCCAGGTTTCTTTCCTGTTGTTTTCTAAAGCTGTGCAAAAAAAATTCAAAAAGTTAAACCATTAAGAAAAACCAAGCCAATTTTGGGCTGGCCCTGGTTCACCTACCTGTTTCCACTCAAACACAGAGAGAATTAAATCCATTTTTAAATGCTTTTCTGAACTAGATCTTAGTGAAAGAAATAGAGAAAGCTACTTTTGTGGAAGAGTACAAGGTACACAGCCCTGTTCTGATTCTGGATACACTCACATGGATGACACTGACCACAGCAAGACGTGCCTGCAACTCAGCAGGGCTGGGGCAGCTGTCACTCCCACACACATTCAGACAGAGCCAGACTTGGCAATGACAAAAACTGGCTTGATGTGTGCTTCAGTATTCAGAGTTTATTTTCACAGTGTATAGGTATTTATTTCCACCGCAACGACCTGTACATTTACTGAACTAAATACATTCACTGAAAGAAAATATGGGTAATAGGGGGTGAGTTAAAATTCAGGGTGGAAACCTGGTTTAACAGTTGGGTTGATTTTTCAGGTTGGAGAATATGTTTCTAAAGGCCTTGTTTTGTAAACCTTGTTTATGTTGAGCAACACTTAAGTAACACTTCCCTGCTCTGCAAAAGCAGTACCCAATGTGAATCACACAAATGGAGCTGTGCATGAGGTTATCCAGGATCCATTTATCAACTTGTATCCCTGAGGCCTGATCCAAAGTGCGTTGATCTCAGTAGAAACAAATTCATAGGCCTCAGTGGACTTCCAATAGGATCTTTAATTTCTACCCTGTGGTCACTTGGAAGTGCAGATAATCATGTTCTTTTGGTGCGACAAGGACCTGGTTCACACCTGAATCTCTGGTGCTCTTCCAATGCGAAATTACAATAAAGCTGCAGCTGATGTTGTATTTCTCTTAAGCTGTAACTTCTGTTCTACTTGAGCAGCATATCAACAATGACCACATACATGGCGAGAAGAAAGAGTTTGTGTGCCGATGGCTGGACTGTTCCCGGGAGCAGAAACCTTTCAAAGCCCAGTATATGCTGGTGGTCCACATGAGGAGACATACAGGGGAAAAGCCACACAAATGCACTGTAAGTAAAGGGGCCTGAGCTCCAGGCTTGTACAGGGCACTGGGGCTGTGCAGAGAACAAACAGAGCAGGACAAGTGCTGCATTCCCTGAGCTCTTGTCTGTCAGACACTTGTGAAAAGAGATTGCCATGTCTGTTTTGTTGTCCAGCACAACCAGATGACAGAAGCTTTGGGAGTGAGGATTCCCTGGATGATTTGGCCCACTTCCTCAAGTTTAAAGTACAAAGAAGCCCCAAAAGGCTTTATTAAATAGAGCTCAGTTTGCTTAATTATTTAAAAGCACTTTCTCTTACAGAGGTGGGCATTACTGCTAGCCACCAGCCTCCTGATGGCTTTGAAATGGATTTCAGTCTTAGTCGAAGTACACAAATACTGTGCTCTCCTGTAAGAGAAGTTTTACATAACGCTAAAAGCATTTTAACTTGAGCTGTGCTGGAGTTTGCCCGGGTGAAATCAAAACCCTCCATCAATACTACATTGGTAAAACCTATGAACACTTGGAAAACTTTTATAAGTTCTTCTACTGTTTCCTGCAAGTCCAAAGATTAAAACTAAATCAGGCTTATTTCTTGTCTGCAGTTTGAAGGTTGTACAAAGGCCTACTCCAGACTAGAAAACTTGAAAACACACTTGAGATCTCACACTGGAGAGAAACCGTATGTGTGTGAACATGAAGGCTGCAACAAAGCTTTCTCCAATGCATCTGACAGGGCCAAGCACCAAAACAGGACTCATTCCAATGAGGTAAGTAAGCACAACTTCAAAAGATTAATATAATTCATTTTGTACAGACTTACATTGTGGTCATAGCAATGTATTACAGAGGGCAGGCACAGCAACCTTCAGCAACCTGAAAGGAATGTAAGTTCTGGATGGCTTTTACCAGCACAGTATGTCATACAGACCTGGTGTTTTATTATGTGTAACAGACTTTTGAATGAGGAAGTCTAATGGAAACACATGCATTAACCAGGGACAGATCCTGTTTCCCCTGTAAAGCTGGGATCATTTTTCCTCTGGAGCTGGAAGGGCTCATTGAGTGCCTGGAGCCATCTCCATGCCTGTGTTGGCACCAGGCATCTGCTGGGATGCAGCTTCCCCAGCATATTTTGGGATGCTGCAGACAGCCACAGTCTCCACATTTGAAATCATGGGTTGCCTTTTAAGTTCTGAGTTATGCCTTTTCCTTCTTCTCTGGCCTCTTTCACTCTTTCTTTACATCCTAAACTGACCTCATGGACTAGGGATGCAGCAGAGGAAATAATGACCTTTCTCAAGGAAACCAGCTGTGGCAGTCACAGCTGTTTCCCAAACTCTCAGTGTAACATCTCATTATTACTGTATTTCCTGTTACTGCTGCCCCCTTTTTCAGGAATCACACCATCTTCTTGCATTGCCCATGTTTTATTGCCCCATTTCAAGTTGCACAGAGAGTCACATCATCTTAATCTCACACCTCAGAGTCCACTCCCTCCTCCTTGACATGTCCCTATTCTCCTTCACCTCTAGCCTAAACCTGGAAGTACTGGAAGGGCGGGACATACTATAGCAGCTATATCCATTTCCGCACAGCTTGTGTCCTTCTCCAGCTGACTGTGGGGTCTGTCACAGGCATGCACTAGGACTGGCAGGTCTCCAGGGGACATTCATCTTCTTCCAGTCCCTGCCCTGCAACATCTCTTCAGTCACAAGGGAAGCAGAGGGCATTGCACATCTCTGAGTTTCTTCATCCCTGCCATGTGTGTTTTCAGCAGCCCAACTAATAATGGCACTGAAGCCCTGCAGTGGTTTTGTGAATGGTCACCAAGGTAGAAGGAAGTTCACCAAGTCTTGCCAATGGCTGCCTGAGCTTTCTTTTTTCATTCACTGTCTGAACCAATCTGTATGCTGCCTAGTTGGTGAGTTAGACCTTCTCAAACTTAATGATGTGACCTGCCCTTGTGTTAATTATTTTTAAGAATTTTGTGTCTAACAGTAAGTCAACCAGAGAAATTTTATGCTGCACATCATTTCTGGTAGGTGCAGCCACAGGGGCAAATGAAACATTTCCTTCACCATTACTTCACACCAAAACAGGTTAACCTAGGGCAACATACACTATTGGAGTGACGTAAATACCACTAAAAACTCAGACCAAATTCAGCACTTGCTTGAAGTGCCATTTTGGTTTTAAGTAGGTAACCTACAGAGAGATGTAAAAGCAGCTGACATATCTTGATGACGATATGCCTTACTCATGCAGAAGAGAGCTAAGTGACTTGTACTTCCATAGCAACTTGGGAAAACCTTCCTCAGTAGCTCGTCATCTTGAAATTGCTCATTTTTGCTCCTGTTCAAGTAAATGGGAGTGTTTTTTCCACTGATGTCAGTGGAAGCAGTCTCAGGCCTGAGACAGCTATGACGAATCTGTATTTGTCAAAGGCTCGACAGTGCCGTGTGTAAGCAAAGAGAGAACCCCTCTGAGAAACTCTGCATGAGGGCCTCTTTATATTTTTTGATGGCTAGTATGAAAAAAACCTTTTAAAATAGTAGTTTCTTGGAAACAATTCAGTAATAAAAGTGAGTGAACAATACTTTGCTTCCTGAGGCAATTAAAGGATTTAGGAAGTGCTCAACTCTTCTTTCTAATCCCCTCATAATACAAGAAAAAAGGCTTTGTTAAATTACAAGACAGTAAATTTACTTTATTCCACGTTGCTTAGTGAACTATAGAAATTCACAGATAATGAAAGTGGTTTCTAGAAAAATGAGTGATGAGTTATACTAGTTGCATTAATAATAGTACTAGTGCATATATTGCTGCAACATGAAAATGCTCATGGCAATGTATCTTATGCTTTGACAGTGTACTGGTGATCTGAAGGAGCCTTCCTCAGTTAATTCTGCCTGAACAAAAGGCTCAGTATCTTTTGAAGGGGGTTGTTTCTCTCAGTGTCAAGTAGTAGGTACTAGGCATAATGGAAACTCTGTTGAACTGCTGAGGGCAAGGGATAGGGTTGAAAATTAGACCAGTCTTCATAAATTGCTGTAGCTGAGTTGATTCTTCTTCTAAGTGAAAGCTGTGCCAGTTGGTACCCATGAGAGACTTTGCCCTCAGTCAACTATGCAGCATTAATTGCTACCTTCTGAACCAAGGGGAAACAATGGGTTTGACTAGGTGCAGTCACAATTTGATAGGACAAGGGGTGATGGCTTTAAACTGGAAGAGGGTGGATTTAGATTAGTTATAAGGAAGAAATTGTTTACTGTGAGGCAGTGGCAGAGGTTGCCCAGAGAAGCTGTGGACGCCCCATCCCTGGAAGTGTTCAAGGCCAGGTTTGAATGTGGCTTTGAGCAAGTGTGCCCATGTCGGGAGGGGAGTGGATAATTAGATAATCTTTAAGGTCCTTTCCAACCCAAACCATTCTATGATTCAGACATTGTAGAGACCATAAATCAGGTAACAAATTCACTGTGAAAGCATATAACTGTGACAACAGCTGTGCTCCAAGGAATTTTTCAGGAGTCCCACATGGAATTAAATCTAATACTTCGTGTCTTGTCAGAAACCATATGTTTGCAAGATACCTGGCTGCACAAAGCGCTACACAGACCCCAGCTCTCTCCGGAAACATGTAAAGACTGTGCATGGCCCAGAGGCACATGTCACCAAGAAGCAGCGGGGAGATATCCACCCAAGGCCTCCACCACCAAGAGACCCAGGCAGCCACTCTCAGAGCCGGTCACCAGGCCATCAGACTCAGGGTGCAGTTGGTGAGCAGAAGGACCTCAGCAACACTACCTCAAAGCGTGAAGAATGCCTCCAAGTGAAAGCAGTCAAGTCAGAGAAACCAATGGTATGCAATACACTGTGCCACTCCCTTTGTCCTTTTCTTCCTGCAACCAATTCATAATCCCTTTATGAAATGCTCAACTTCAGCTCACAAGGTTTGGTTTTGTGAGGTCTTCCTCTATGTTTACATTGTAAAATGTTTTTAAAGCCTAAGAATTAGCAAATAAAAAGATTACATCTAGTCTGTGCAATATGGAATAAATGCAGTGCTGTCAACTGCCACAATAATCATTTCTCTTAAAAAGCTCCATCTTCAGGAATAAGCGCAGTATGAGAAAATCAGAGTTTTCATTTAAAAAAAAAAATTTTCCACTCTTCTGTTTCCAGAGGAAAAATCATGAATATGAATCTTGCAGGCTGAAAGCCAGAATAAGAAAAAAACCAAACCACAACAAGTCCAAATGACTAAAATGATGATATTGATGATGATAATTTTTTAGGAACCTGGGGAAGCAAGCAGATTTTAGGGGCTTGAGGCTCTTGGGTCATGGATGAAACTGAAGCAGGATGAATTGACTTTCTTAAACAGCAGATGGGCATCTTTTAATAACATATCATCTCTGTTGTGATGTGACGTATTATGTTTATGTGATACTTACTCAAGTTAACCTAGTCCAAGTTTAACTAAATCAAGTTGAATTAAGCGTCTGCAGGACTTTTCTCTGGTTTACCTTAACGTATTGCATTAAACCGTTGAAAGGACTGTATTCCATTTTTTGAGATGGTACCTTAAATACACAAGTTCTTTTATTTGCCTGAATTTTGTGTGCCATCTGCCCTCTTCACAAGGGTTAATTCAAAGGCAGTCACTCCATCCTCTTCCCCATCTGGGTCTGTGATTCATCTGTATCCAGCCCCTGGAGACTACAAATATGAGCCCTCTGAATTCTGCTCATACTGTTAATCATGCTGCAGTTCAAAGTGATTACTCACTGAAATATGAGTTACTGCTATGTTGTGCCTAAGGCTTATGCTCAAACCAGTATTAATACTGATTTCAAAAACATCCAAGTGCTGAGAGTAAACTCCTGCTGAAGTCTAAAGGAGGTCCTCTGCCATCTTTGGTGATCACTGCCTTAGTTTACAAAGGAATAAAATCTCTTTCATTTTACTGGGTAAATGTGTAGCATTATTGAGGCGTGTTGAACACAGTTTTAACAGGAAAATTTGTGGAAGAGGGGTACTAATGCCTATAGCTTACATAGTATTAAATATTTCTCACCAAAAATTACATTTTAAAAATAATTCTGTGTTTATTGCTTTTCATTGCATGTATGAATTAAGGTATATTTTCTGTTTTTTAACTAATCCAATGTCTTTTCTGTCTAATGCTCTTAAATGTCTTATTCTAACTTCCTAAGGACAGTGGGTAATAAGGTGAGGGCATTTTAACTTTTCTGCTGTTTTTCTTATTGCAACATTATTTATGTTTTTATTTTAGTCTTCTGCCTGTTGTTCAATCATTCCTTTATTTAGTAATGTGCAATCCATCAAGCGCATTCCCAGTTGTAATGTGTTGTGAGCATTTTGCAACACTTGACATGTGAAAAATCTGGCATATATTGGTGAAACATCTTCAGAAATGTCTTTGTACTTTCCCCTCTAGATGAGACATCCATTTTTTTTCTGTATTGCACATCTAGAAATACATGTCCTGCATAATACAGTTCTTATTTCTGTGCCCTACCTCACTGTGAGCTACAAGAACAGGTTTCTGATCACTATTACTCTTCTTCCATATGGCATGGAGCTATTGTCCAGAAGCACAAACTTTCTTCCGTATAATAACTGTTATTTCTGTTCTGCTATGTTATCTGCTATGGCCAGGATTTGGAAATGAACTTGCTCAGCGTGGCCTCATAAATTCTAAGTATCATCATTCAAGTTAGAAATAATAAAATAGTTATTGAATCTCAAATGGATTCCTTAGGGGCATATGAAACTACAGTAGTGCCATGAATCTGTGTCTTCATTCATTGATGTTTAAAGTGAGAGTTGTCCCTGCTACTTCAGAAATTCTAGACAGCATTTTTCAGTAAAATGTACATAAAGATCACAGAGTGGCAGAAAAAAACCAAAACCGAGAAACAAAACCACATCAGAAACCCTAAAAGTTAAATACTTGCATGAAACTGTTCTTGGGAGCAAAATGATACTGCGTGCCCCACTGATTTGTGATCACGCTGATAGAACCTTACAGTGAGATATTAAGTCCAGAGACTTCTGTCTGTCTTCCTGTTTTGTCTGTCAGTTTGTCAATTTTCCCATTCTTTTATGAGAACTTTATAAAAAGTCTGAAAAGTAAATCAGGCCTGTGTTTCTCCACAGCAAGAGTTCTGCTAGAGCAGCAGGGAACATTGTCTGTTAAGAAAGAAGATGCTATTGTGGCATGTTTATATCCCTGCAGATTAGCAGCCTGTATTGTCTACTTAAATTCTTGCACTTAAAATCTCAAATTCTAATGAAGTAAAGGATTCAGTTTAGTAGATCATCACCTTCTTGATTCAGGACAGAGGTGGTATAAGTTAGGTATAAGAGGAGGTATGAGTTAGATCTGAGTGCTGCCAGGTTCATGGGATGCTGATAGTAAGATGAAGCTTTGTCCCTGTTTTATTACATGCCAACATTTCAGGCCAACCACTGCTTGTAACAATGAGCCTTAAGCCTGGAAAATGCTTACATTCTTTAGCCACAAGTCTAATTAAAAAAACCCAAATTCCAATGTTGTTGGAGTTATGTTTGTTTGTTTGCAAGCCTAGCAGTGTAAACTAATACCTTGTAACATGTCTGAATTCTGGTTTGGTTTTTCTGAGCTGCAGCTTCAGTTGGGAACAGCACAAAAGCAAAGTAGGGTATCCATCCATATGTGCTCACAAATGGCTTGAAGTAATAGAAGTAACTCTGGGAATAACTCAGATAAATGTCTTACGGAAATAAGTTGTATACCATCAGCAAGATGTGAAAGGGGATTTTAGTCTTGTGTTTCACAATGCTATTTACTGCAGTTGAAATCAATACCTAGAAAGGCTCTTTATGAGCAATCACTGTTATCATTTAATGCTGAACTTTTCTATACCTGTGTCTTCAGCTCCATTTAGACCTTCATTTAGCACAAATACTCTGGTTAACATTGTTTGCTTAATCCTCACATTCTTTTGTCTCTACTTCGCTCCAACAGACATCTCAGCCAAGCCCTGGTGGTCAGTCTACATGCAGCAGCGAACAGTCCCCCATCAGCAACTATTCCAACAATGGGATCGAGCTTACTCTGACCGGTGGTGGTAGTATAGGAGACCTCAGTGTCATCGATGAAACCCCAATCATGGACTCTACCATTTCCACAGCCACCACAGCACTTGGCTTACAGTCCAGGAGGAATATGACAGGGACCAAATGGATGGAGCAAGTGAAATTAGAAAGGTTGAAACAAGTTAATGGAATGCTTCCAAGACTGAACCCCGTTCCACCTTCCAAAGCCCCGACCTTGACGCCTCTCATAGGAAATGGTGAGATACACACACCAGGAGTGATAACACTTTTTGTCCTTAATCTTGTTGCATGCTAGCTCAATCTTGCTACTCTTGCAGGAGTTGCACAGCTTAGGAAACTCAGCAGTTGTGAAATGGTTTGTAAATTGATCGCTTTCTGTTTATCCCCTCATAGCAAGTCCTTCTACCCCCCCTCTGAGAAGTTTGATAATCCTGTGTTTTACAGAACAGGGGCTAGCAAGGGAGCCATGAATCACATTTTAAATATTCCCCACAGTTAAAGGTTTTGACCCCAGATCATCTTAATTCTGTCTGGTTTTGAGGCAAGGCAGAAGAAACAAATACCTGTGAGTTTATTGTATGGAAGTATTTCTGTCGAGGCCTTTGCAAGGTACCCTTTGCAAAGATATGGTGGGCTTCCCTTAAATAACTGGTTCCCATGCATAGAAGGAATCATATGTACAGATTCTACTGCTCCAAAGGGTAGATATCCATGAATGGGAGCAAGGCGAGGTTGAACTCTGAAGGTTCCTGGTTGTTCTCCTCCAAAGAGCTGCTCGTGACCAAAACAGATGTTGCCGCTGCCCCTGCTTTGCCTACAGCATGCCTGTAGGTTTCTGGGCTTCACCCAGCAATGACAGCCCAGGTTTTCTGAGACCCATTCAATCAAAAGAAACCATGTAAAATTAAGAAATTTATCCTGTTTACTTAAAACCAAAACAAAACAAGGAAACCAGCAAAGATGTTTTGCAGTTGTTAGGAGTTATTTCAAGAATATTTCAAGAAGTCTTAGAAATGACCTTGAATAGCCTCCAATTTGTGTATTTTGCCATTCCATGCAAATGCCTGTTCAATTATATTTTGCCTATAAAAAGCTCCCTTACGAATGTGTCCTCCTGGCACATTAGCCAGCATAGCTGCTCTGCAGGCTGAACACTGCACCAGCTGATGACAGTTTTTGACTATGGGCTATAAATTTTCTGCTGAGATTCACACTGAAATGTTACCCTTGAGTCTCTGAATTAGCTTTTAACCTAAGGACACAGTTTTTATTTCAAGAAAGAGCACTGCTATTGTTGACTGTGATGATGTTCTTCCTCTATACTCCACCTACTTCTTTACTGTGTGTTTTTCACACTGGTTATTGGATAATACCTCTTAGTTTAACTGTGAATTTTACCTTCAGGTACCCAGTCAAACAGCAGCTGCAATGTCGGAGGATCCATGACTATTCTGCCAAACAGGAATGAACTCTCAAGTACGGATATCACTGTGTTGAACATGCTGAACAGGAGGGACAGCAATACTAGCACAATAAGTTCAGCCTACCTGAGCAGCCGCAGGTCCTCTGGAATCTCACCTTGCTTCTCCAGCCGGAGGTCCAGTGATGCCTCCCAGGCAGAGGGAAGACCACATAATGTGAGCGTTGCAGACTCCTATGACCCCATCTCAACGGATGCCTCCCGGCGCTCCAGTGAAGTGAGCCAGTGTGATGACCTGCCAAGTCTTCTCAGCCTCACCCCAGCCCAGCAATACAGGCTGAAAGCTAAATATGCAGCAGCTACTGGTGGACCCCCACCAACTCCACTGCCTAACATGGAGAGGATGAGCCTCAAGACAAGGATGGCCCTCTTGGGTGACTGCAGGGAGTCTGGAGTATCTCCACTGCCTCCAGTGAATGCCCCTCGAAGATGTAGTGATAGTGGGGCAAATGGTTACAGCAGGAGACATTTTCTGTCTCACGAAGCTTTAGGAAATGGGACGAGAAGAGCCAGTGATCCAGTCAGAATGGCCTCCAACAACCTCTCTGTCCCAAGAGTCCAGCGTTTCAACAGCCTTAATAGCTTTAACCCTCCTGCTTTGCCTCCATCCATGGAGAAGCGCAACCTTGTTCTTCAGAACTACACTCGTTCTGAGGGTGGTGTCTTCCGCAGCTTCAGCTCCCCCTGTCCTCCAAGCATCAGCGAGAACGTTGCCCTGGAGGCTGCTACAATGGAAGCAGGTAGCAGTCTGAATGATGAGGATCTTCTGCCAGATGACATGGTCCAGTATCTGAATTCCCAGAACCAGGGCATGTACGACCATTTGTTGAACAATGTCCTAGAATGCAACAAAATGCATCACAGCTCAGTTTCAGGAAACAACAACCCCAGCAACTTTGACCAAGCCCCTCCACCAAGCAGTCAGCAGGCAGGTCCCGAGGCAAATAAGAGCGACTTGCCCATTCAGTGGAATGAGGTAAGCTCAGGAAGTTCTGACTTATCTCCTTCAAAGCTGAAATGTCGTCAACGGTCAGCAATGCAGCAGGCTCGGGCCTTCAGACTGTATAACAATATGATGGTTCAGCAGCAGAACCTGGAGAGAAGCAACATGGCCCAGCAGAATGGCTATCAGAACCTGGTAGAGAACAACATTTCCTACAGTTTACCGCAAAATATGGCTCTTGGCAGCGGAGCCGGGAATTCTTTTGGCATGCAATCCAACAAGCCTTACAGTGAAAACATGGGCAGGCAAGCAATGATGTCTGGGGCGACAGACAATTCCTGTGGCATGGCAGGGCAAGAGCAGAAGCTGAGAATCAGCAACATGCCAGTGAATGGGAACCAGCAAAATTTCAGCCATCCCATGGCATCCAGCGATCAAACCACCAGTGTGGCAAATGGTATGCAGAACAGGAATATGATGGAACAGGAATATTTGCAAAGCCAGCCAGTCAGAGATGGCGTTCATTACCAGGGAGTCAATCAATCTGGTCAAATGATGCTAGGGCAGGTTAGTCCTACCTCACAAGGCAGCCTGTATCAAGGGCCGCAGAGTTGTCCACTGGTGTCTCACACCATCGGTAGCCAGCCTTCAGGTTTGTTAGTGGCCAAAAGTTACCAGTCATGCTCTAATTACAGCAGCGACAGACGGCAAAATGTGTTGAGAAACAGCCTGTCCCAACAGCAGAGACATGTAGGTGACGGCAACCAGACACACAGGGTAAACACCATTAAAATGGAAATGCAAGGTCAATCACAGCAGTTCTGCTCTAACATGCAGAATTACTCTGGTCAGTTGTATGACCAAACCATGGGCTTTAGCCACCAAGCTATGAAAACAGGTTCTTTCTTTGGTTCAGAAGCCAGCTGCTTGCTGCAGGGGACTGCAACTGAAAACTCATCTGAGCTTCTTTCCCCGGGGGCTAACCAAGTGTCAAGCACAGTTGACAGCATTGACAACAACAGTCTAGAGGGTGTGCAGATAGATTTTGATTCTATCATAGATGATGGGGACCATGTCAGCTTAATTTCGGGAGCCCTGAGCCCAAGTATCATTCAAAATGTCTCCCGCAATTCCTCACGCCTCACCACTCCCCGAGCATCTCTTACATTCCCAGCTATGCCTGTAAGCACAACCAACATGGCTATTGGGGACATGAGCTCTTTGTTGACCTCACTTGCAGAAGAAAGCAAGTTTCTTGCTGTTATGCAATAGACATAAAAAACAAAAAACACTTAGGAGATAACAGATGGAAAAAAAAAGACTCATATTTTTTAGTTGTGTATGTATTTTAGCAGTCTCATCTCACCTAAATGGGATGTGTTTCAAGTATATTCCTTTTATGGAATAAGGACTCTGAAAACCCTAAAGTGTTCTAGGGAGAAACTGTCTTCCATTTCAGTTTTGAATCAGTATTGCTACACCCATTCCCTCCCATTCTCTCTTTTCTCTCTCTTCTTTTGCCCTTTTTGAATGTCTGTATGCTTCTTTTTTTTCTTTTGTTTTTTAATTGTAAACCAATGTAAACGTGTGAGGTGCATGTTGTTTTGTTTTGTTTTGTTTTGTTTTGTTTTGTTTTGGGTTTTTTTTGTAAAGAAAGGCCTGATGAAATGACTTGCCAATTTCCTGTTACTCAAACAAAGCTAGACCGTGTAAAACTGTCACAACTTTTCCCCCTGAACCTTTAACCAGGCACAATGTGAAGTGAGCTTACAGTGATGAAATCCTCTCTGGATGCACTGGACACGTAACACTGAAGTGAAAAACCAGTTTAGAAATGCACTGCCATGGTACTCCTGGGCTGCAGTTTCAGAGACACGGAGCACAAAAAGTTGGGAGGTTCAAGCAAATACGACATGTAAAAACCATCAGCCCTTTGACCTCTAGTGAAAGCTTAAGGTTTTTGTAAACACACACAGAGATAGCTGTCACTGCCTTAAATAGCAATACTGGGATTGTGTCATGTTCAGCCTATTTCAGGGGAAGGAGAGGACCAGAAAGCTGTCCGTAGTCCAGCTCTCCTCTTTTCTGGTTTTCAGCATTCTTTTTAAAATGACTGGATAGCAAAATTATGGGCATGTGTAGTGACTTGGGTAGTCTATAGTCTTCTGATAGCATATCACATTTGTGGTGATACAATCAGGGTCTTATGAAGTATTTCATACAAAGAAATAACAAAAAAGCAGTATTTCATACTGGGGAATTAATTCTTTTTTTTTTTTTTAATGCAAATTGTTGAGGTGTAATTTGCTGAGCCACTGGTTCTTATTTGCTGGAAGAACTGTGTATACATCCCCTTTAGCCCAGGCAGCTCCATAGATACATTAAGCTTCAAAAACATCATGGGCATGTCATGTAAAAGAAGTAGAAAATGAATGGCTGGCCCAGTTCTCAGACTAGCCAAATAAATCAAAGCAGCTGCAAGCAATCTGATAATCCTAAATGTTTTTCCACTGTGCCCAGGCTTTACAAATTTACAAAATTTAAACTGTCATTAAAAATAGCAAAGATACAAGGGAAACAGCAAGTATTCACAGATCACAGAATGTTCTGATCTGGGATTATTATCAGGTCCAGCTCTTCAGTGAATGGCCTGTATGAGGATCAAACCCACAACTTTGATGCTATTCGCACCATGCTCTAACCAACTGAGTTTTCTGGCAGCTAATCAAAGCTCAGAAAGACCAACCCAGCTTCTTTCTCGGTGACACCACGTACATTTAATTTCAAAGCAAACCAGTAGGTCAATGCCCAGGCTCAGTTAACACCAGCAAAAAATTGAAACCAATGCACTGTGATCATAAAGCCACATAAATGGCATTTGCTCTGTGAGCATTGGCTTGTTTTTGGCTCTGCTGGGCTCCATGTCTGCACCCCTGAACACTCAGTGTTCCTGGGTGAACAGGCTGCTGTGGGTAACAATCACAAGAGCACAGTTTAAGTTCACCCACTCCTAGAAGCTGTATGGAGTTCCAGCCCTTGCAGACTTCTCAATTAAATCCCAATAGTGAAGTCCTACTATGGGATGTAAATTGTGCAGGCACTTAGTCATGGATTTGATGTCTGTAAGGAGGTGGTGTTAACAGTAGACATACAGTGAGAAGAGGGAGCGTAGTCAGTTTTGAAATACAGATAAACTTTAGCCCAGTCAAAATCAGAAGATGGCTTCTGTAGGCTAGAAAACCATAGCAATTTTTTTCAATTGTAAAAGAAAAGGTGAAATACCAGGTGATTCAGGACATGGATGGCATTTGAGGAAATGTGTAGGAATGGAACCTCAGTGAAGCTGTCAGATAACATTGATCTGTTAACAGTTGTTAGTCAGGATGAAGCTATAAATCAGTAGGAAAACATCATAGGAATCTGTCTGGTGCAGGGACGATATTTGGGCTTATCACAGCATGTACCAAGAGATTTGCACTGTGAGCTGGAATGTCAGAAACCATGACAAATGTAAATATCCTACACCTTTTATCATGATCTAGCTCCTGTCTTTCTTTGTATCTTTAGCCAGCATTTCTTCCGTCCCCTGTCCCATGCACACATATTCGCTCATCCTGCACTTTTCCCTTTGCCAGTTCCCCTCCCAGCCTCCCTGCCCCTGACCAGCTGTCACGGCTTGCCTGCAGTGGTCCTTGGGCTGCACAGGCAGTTGGGCACAGCTGACCATAGCAAATGACTGGATTGCTGTGGCAGCAGGAGGTAGCTGCTCCCTGTTGCCCTCTCATTGCCCAAAGGCCATGTAGAGACCTGCTACCTGTACACAGCCATTGTCCCTCCCCTGCTGCTGGGACAAGAAGGGATGCATCTTGCTGGGCAGGTCGCCAGGGGCAGGGATGTTCCAGGGGCCGTGCTGTGCATTGCAGGGCTGGGATGCAGCTCACAACCCTGCAGAGAAGCAGCACTATAGGCATGAGGAAAGGCTGTGCTGAACATATTTCAGCATGGTTCTCAGTAACCAAGTACTGGCTGTTTATTAAAGCCATTGATTACATGTTTATAAACAATTTCAACAGGGAGACTTATGACCAGCCTGGGAGTAGGTTGCTTGGGAGAGAAGTTATGGAGCCAATACATTAAAAAAACCCCAACCATCCCAAACTATTTTTTAAGCTCAATTTTCCAGTTCATAATTGAATCTGCTGGTGCAATTGATGTTGGGAAGCTATTAACAGATGTGATCCATCAGAGCTTAGAAGGAGCTGTTCATATTGCTCCAGGCTAAAAGGGACTGTTTGAGTAGCTAATTTGCCTTCCTGGATTTGAGAAACCTTCATCACTCACTTACCCTTGTCTTGGGCCAGCAGTGTATCTTGGCAGAAACCACATGCTCAAGAAAGGCATCCCATTTGATTTGGCAAAACTGAAGAATCAGACTCCACTCTGTCCTTGGGGAGTTTGTGCAAAAGATTTATCATTTTCACCATTAAGTGTATGTGTCACTTATGTTCATGTGTCGCTTTTCAGTTTTTAGTGCTTTCCCACGCTTTTCTGTTTTATACTAAAGAGCCTGGGTTTTGGTACCTGTGAGGGTAGCAATACATCATAGCCCAGCTGTCTTGGGTTTTGGTTCTGTTTTGATGAGGTAGACTGGTCTCTCTGAGCATGGCACTGTTACACTGGACACCAGCTTTCACTTGTCATCCTCCTTCTCAACATGTGGCAGTCTGCGGAAAGTCCCAGTAACACTGGTGGAATGAGTTTACTAGCACCCCTCTACTCTTCTCTTCCAGTTACAGAGTCAAAGCTTCCTTTTTTGTATGTGGCACATCAGTTGATTTTTGCATAGCTGTTAGAAACCCACTGCTGACCCAAGAGTACAAGAAAATGCACAAAATATCGTGAATGTTCTATTTCTAAAGCATTGCAGCATAAGTCTAAATCACCATTTCTTGTAATGGCTCTGTGAGGTTCTTCCATATTCATTACTGTTGGCATTGGGCACATAGTAACACTCAGCCTGCCTGAAATGTGTGTGTTTCTCCAGTTTTACTTTCCACAAAGTGGAAGTTGTCAGCAAAGAGTTTATCTGTCAGTTATGAGGTGAAGGAAAGATGTGTTTGCAGGAAGGTCAGTGAGCTTCCACATGGGCTTTGCTGGGGAGTACAATGGTCCCACATACCCACATGGCAGATGATGTTATTCTCTCCTTGGAGAATGGCCTCAAATGGTACGTGCATTAAGATGCTGGCTGGCTGCTGACTTCAAGTCACTACTTCCCCCTCCCCCAGTGAGCTGGCTGGTTGGCTCGCCCATGCCTGTCCTGCAATGGTTTGTCCACCCGGACAGCAGTGTTTGTATTCTCGCAATGTATGTGCCTTATTTTGCATTGACCCTGTAAAAGAGAGGGACCAGGATGTGTTGCCAAATTTTCCTGATGAGGCTGTACTTGCCATTGAGCTAATAGCACATACCACTGTTAATAGTGTCCGAAACGTCTTGTAAACCTCTGGTATTCATGTGTCATTGTCCTTGGATTGGTGGAATGTCTCCTATGGAACAGTTACTGTTGTCAGTCCTGCAGATGTGTAAGATAAAAATGTGTTGCTTTTTTTTTTTTTTTAATTTTTCATTTTTTTTTTATAAAGCTTGTAATCCTTTTTGGAAAAAAAAAAGAAAGTGTGTAAATACATTTATGTATGGTAGGAATAGTGTTCAGCTGTAACAGACCTTAGTGGTCTTCATTTGATAAACCTGCAGTTATGATCTGATGTTTCTCAAGCCTTAGGTTGATCTGAAGGGTCTGTAGCACTGTGTACGTATGAACTGTACTTCTGCTTTCAGAACCACTTAGCTTTTTTGTAACAAAGAAAAAAATGTTTCTTACCATGTCAATAAAAACAAAAGCCTTTGTACTTAAGTTCTTAGCTTTCAGCTAAAGTATCTCCTTGGGGGAGGGAGTTATTTTTTCATACATCTGAAAAGCCTGGTTGCAATCAGTGCTTGTATCGCTTCCACTCAGAGCTGCTTTCCTCTTTCTGCTTCCCAGCCTGTTGCTTCACTCCATTCACAGTTTAAATACAGACAGGAAAACAAAACAGGGTGTTTACCTCCTTGCTAAAGAAAAATGGCTGACATGTGTTGGGTGGGAAAATAAATGAAAATGCAGTGTCACACAGATGAAGGGTTTGAAGAGAGGAGAGAGACTGACCTGGTTAACTCTGCTGCAGGAGCAGCTGGTTCAGAGGCTGAAGCCAAGCTGCACTAAACTCTGGGCTATTCCATGGGAGCTGTGTTTCCATCCCTTGCTTGCCAAGGGTGTCTTACAAAAGCTTGCCTACCCATGAAGAAACATGGGAAGGAGGAAGGTAAGTTCCCCTGGCTGGGTTAATCTGTAGATGTCCACTCAGGTGGGTTACAGCAGTTATCTTCAAAGTTGGACATATTTAATGAGTTCTCCTGTTGAGTACAGTTGTTATGGATAATGTCAAGTTAGTAGTGGCAGACAGTATAGAAAATGTGGTGCTGCTTAGTCTTAATGTACGTGAGCTGTTCTCATTTCAAAGCCTTTTGTTTCCATTGCTGGTAGCTTTGCAAGACCCAGACAACTCGATATGTCAGTGCTCAGCTTCTGTCTTAGTCCTTCCTCAGCCAAAATAGGTGAGCCATTTCCCAGGTGGAGGGAGGCAACTTTGCATTGTTACTTGCTCATGTTAACTTCTTTTTTTGTGTGTGTCCTGTTTTGTTGGGTTTTGTTGTTCACCCTTCAGCCATTACTGAGTTTTGTTATTTGGCACAGGCTTTAAGGTTTAGGAGGCAGAGAGGATAGAATTGAGAGCTAAAGCCTAAAGCATGCCCAGTTGAGAAGCCAGTGAGGCAGGAGAGCCCTGGGAGTGGCCTGGTAGGGGTGAAGAAGACCTTGCAGTTTGAAAGGGAGGTTGATGGTGGCCATGATGCCTTAGCTTATGTGCTGCAATCCAAAATTCTCCCAGTCTTTGGCAGTGCTTTAGCATTAGCCATCACTTTGGGGAATGGGTGTGTGTTGTGACAGTGGCTTCCCCACAACTTCGACCAGCAGGAGGTCAGCAGCAGGGACAGAACAAGCCCCAGACAAAGACATGATGGACTAGCAGAGAAACAAGCTGGCCTGTGGGGACTGGGGAGTCAATACCAGGATCCATGCTGACCACAGACCATGGCTGTCAGGGGCTTAGAGCTGATTGAGGCATTTCTGGGCCTTACCAGCTGCCTGCAGGTAGTGGGAGGTGAGGGACTCCCACTTCTTACGTGCTGACGCAGTAAAGTCCTACACACATACAGGCATGCAGAGCATCGTGTTAACACAAGTGTCAGTAGCATTGCACACCTGCTGCCATAAGGGAGCCCACACACCTGGACTGACAGCCCCTCTCTCTGCTCTGTGCACCAAACTTGCACCACCACCTCTACCTTTAACCAACCCCTTCATGCTCATCTTCCAGCTGGATCTCCTCCACCAGCTGGATCTACTTCAGGATGAATGTCAAGAGGGCAGGGGATGCCAAGGGGGCCCCTGTCCTGTTAAGCACATTGGTTGGTTGAGGGTGCAGATGAAGGAGCTGCCAGGCAGTGTGAGGTCAGGCACCAAGGTTACAGCATTTCCAAAGGTGAATGTTCCTAGGTTATGGGCTGGGGCTCCAGGTCATATTCCTGGTCCTCCAGCCTGACCTGGGATTGGGCTGATGAAAATCCACATGTTCAAAGCTGCAGGCAGAGACAGGAGGACCTGTGTTGCCATGTGGTAAAGCTCAATATAATGCCAAGTTCTCAGGAAAACAAAAAATAGCAGGGCAGTCGTAGTTTGTACTATCCAAAATCAGCAGATGCTGTCGACCTTTAGTCTGTGCTTTAGTGCCAAGGCTGTAAATGAATTAATTTAATTCATTAAATTGGTTTCTCACTTCAGAAGGGCATGTACCCGAGAGAGAACTGCAGTTTGCAAAGCCTGAAAAAAGATACAGCAGGGATATACAGCAGGGATATACAGCATCAATCAGCAAGGGAGGGAACAACTCCTCACAGCCCCCCAGTACCCTAAACAGGTGGCATGACATTACTACACTCAAACCCAAAAATAGGCAACACAAAAATCACTAGTAATGCTAAGACCTGGCCTGCCATGGTTGGGTATGAAGCAGGGGAAGGGCAGACAGTGTGGGCCCACTGTGCTGATGGAGTTACTGGGCTGGCTGGGTGTAAGCAATGGCACTGTAAGGCAGCCCAGTGTAATTTTTTTCCTTTCCCAGCCTTTGCGGGCTCGACTGTGTAATCTTCAAGCTGCTTTTTCAAAGAGAGGGTAATGGGAAAGAGACGACTTGTTCTCTTCAGGCTGAAACACAAGCTATTTGTGTTAGGAACACAGCTTTGTTACATGATTAGTGCAATGGGAGCCCCTAGGCACCACTTCCCAGTACAAACAACTAGTATTAATAACTCATGTTAAAATTGCCTGCTATTTAATTACCTGGGCCTCTTTCCACCCCGAGAAGCACACAACTGCTTTGTGTTCCTGCCATCATCACCCATCTTCCTTCATGGCTTTGGACTCTCTGTGCATTTCCGAGGGAAAAAAGGAGCAGGTTTGAGCAGGGAAGAAGGAAGTACTGATGGTGTTTAACAGGATCCCTGCAGCCCATGTCTGTGTACCTCCTTGCCCAGCCCCCCTGTCTCGGGGTACTGCTCCTGTATCTGATGTGAGGCTGCTCATTGCTGCCATGCCTTGCAATCTTGGTCCCCTGTTCTCACCCGTGTTCTGGGGACAGAGTGACCTATTTCATGTCTTGCCAAGGAAGCAGCCGCCCTCCCTCTGAGCTGCCCCAGCTGGCTGAGACGTGATAGACCAACACTGTTACTCATGGGTGGGAGGCTCATGTGAGTCATGCTTCCCTTCGTCCCACACGTGGGGTGGCTGCGGCAGGAGAGCGGGGAGCGGAGAGCAGGACTGCATCCCGCGCACGGCCATGCACGGCAGCGGCACAGTTGGGCCCAGGTGGGAGCAAGAAGCAGTGGGTAGATCAGATGGTGATGAACCATAAACAGGATCGTTTCCCATGGGCTGGCTGAGCTGCTCCAGCCTTTGCCAGCAGCACTAGGATGGCTGTCAGGTCTGCAAGGCAGTCTCTAAGCCACCCTGTTCTGCAGAAAAACATTACTAATGTTCCCACGACCAGAGCAAGAAAGAAGAGACAAATAACTTGGACAGCAACATGAAACAGTGGCAAAAATCTGGAAGACAGAGGAGGAGAGAGGAAAAAAACAAGAGGGTGGAAAGCTCTATAATGACTGAAAGAGCCCCAGATGGATACAAATGGAGAAAAGGCCAGAGACAGAAATAGTAGCACTAATTAGCTGAGCTGAATGACCCCACTCTTGCAGTACCTGAGCATCCTCCACTGTCCTCAGAGCCCCGACACTGCCAGCCCTGGGAGAGGAGGAGTGGGAGCAGGGAGCTGCTCAGACCTGGATGAACAGAAGCAATTCCTATAGCAACGCTTAATGAAAAATCCCAAAGGAGAAGCACCTATAAAGCTGGGTAGAAAAAGGGTTGTGGCTCCAGGCATCATCTCCCCTGAGGGAGAACCATGAGAAATGTGTGCTTCCCCATCCTGAGCATGGTTCCTGCTGCACTTTTCCTGCTTGAAGACCACGTTTCCGTTATATGAGCAACCAGCCCTCCCAAGACATACGAAAAGTTCACTTTGCCTATTTTGCCTTGAGGCAGTTTTGTCCTACAGCAGATCCCACTGTGCCAAGGAATTGTAGCAATGTTTCACTGGCAAATATTTTTTATCTGGAAGGCTTTTGCTGGGAAAGGGCAGGTACATCTCATCCCTGACCACTTCAGCCTCCAGTCAATTGCTTTCAGTAAACTCCTTCCACTTTGTCTGTGGGACCCTATGGCATGGCATTGCTCAAATATGGCTTTTTGGATGGAGCTTCAAAGAAGAAAAAATGGTCTGCACCATCCTGCTTCAGAAGCTGAACTTGAGCTCTCATCAGATCCCCAAGTCATACTTTCTATGAAACTGAACCCTCAGAGCTGTGTAGATCAGTGGCAAAGACCCCAGTGCCCAGAGTGAGGCTGGTACAGTGCAAGACAAGGGCTGCAGGGCTGCAGTAAGTGGCAAAGTGTGCTGCAGCATGTGTGGGCACTGGGCTATCTTCCCTTCCAGCAACAGTAAGTCAAGCTGCCCTTTGCAGCCATCCAGGGTGAAGCAGCGTGGTTGTCCCCCAGGGCTGCTGTCTCCACACCACCTTTGGAGTAGGCAAGCTCCTGCTGCTGATCCAGCTGGCAAGACCTCTCCTTTAGATACCATTAGTAGGACACACCAGAGCATGCTTGGTTTTTTGTTGTAGGGAATTAGAGGAATTCATGTCACTTTGAAGTTTGCAGCGCCGTGTCCCAGTCCAGGCCCATCATGTGGCCTCACTGCAGGCTGGCACAGCGTGAGTGAGCCCAGTGGCACAGCTCCTACACCAGCCCAGTGTATGGTCCTTCCCTTGCCTTGGATGCTTCTTCATGCCCTTTCCTCCTCTTCTCAAGGCTGGACTGTAGCATAGGGGAAACCAAAAATACTGCATGCTATTTTTTCTCTCCTTGGCTGGTCCCTTGGAGATTGCTGCTGTTTTCTCCCAATTACAGAAAATGCTTGAAGCTGTGCAGAGGCTTAGCCACACAGTCTGGGAGGCAGCAATGCCTTTCTTAGCTCTGTGGAGTGCAGTCTTGAACCACTGTAGCATTTCTTGCTTACCCTTGTGCCCTGACACATCTTAGGTTTCAATCTTATGTTTCAATTGCTCTTCACCTGAGCTCTACTTGGCATGGGCAGCCGGAAAGTGCTGGGCTCCAGTTCAGCTGGAGCATTAGCAGAGAAAGGGAAAGTTGGAGCATCAGTCAGCAAAATGTAATAGGGAATCCTCTTGCTCCCATCTCTGCTGATGCTAAAGCCAGGGCCCGGCTTTCCTGTTTGAAACAGGACTGGTGGCTGGGGTCGCCTGCTGGAGGGTTGGCTTTGCCTTTAGCAGCTCCCAGAGTTTTTGAAGCTTGTGTGTCAAGCTTTGCTTAGAAGCTCTGGTGCAAAGAGGCCCATGCTGCAGAAAGCCCAGGAGAATACAAAATCCCCTTGGACTTTTCCTTGTGGAGGAGGAGCTGGTCAAAACTAAAATCAACAGTCCTGAAGCAAATAGTGCAGGCTTTGATCTACCCAGTTAAATATGAGCCCTTGGTGAACTGAATCCTCCTCTCTTTGTGCATGTTCTCAAACAAAGTATTTTCCTTCAAGAGAACAGGCTGCAGACTGGCAGGCTTTCTCTTCTGTCCTATACCAGATGATGAGTCTTATGACAACATTGTCCTGACTTAAGTCATCCCATGCTTGACTGACCTTGTGCTAAACTTAAAAATGGAGAGCCTCAAAACCCCAAATGTTGTTCCCAATGTGCCCTAGATAGTGGCATTGCTTAGATTTGCTGGTGCCACCATATTTGCTGAGCTAAGTATTTGGTCAGTCTTGGAGCTGGTAAGTGCTGGTCCACTGCAATGAAAACATCAGATTCAGAGAAACAAAAACAAAGGAAACAGGCAGTATTTAGTAATTTTAGAGACACCACTCAGCAAAAATGGAGCCAGCCCATTTTCAAACTGGGGGTGTCCTTGAAAGCTGTACCCAAATATGACCACCTCAGGGCTGGCTCCAGGGCCAGCTCTTCCTCCTCTGCCCAGGGACCATTTCATGGTTTTTTTGCCATATAGGAGGTCACCAGAAAACACATCTGAAGCCCTCAGGAGCTGAGCACCACCACTGCTTCACCACACTGGTACTAGGAAAGCTGGACCTTTGTGCCTGGCTTTCAGGTCTTTCCCCAGGTAGCACGGTTGGGACAGGGAGCTGACCTGTGCCACCCTGACCCTGGGTCTGGAAAATCCCAACTCCAGCTTAGGTCAGGGGAGGAACAAAAGAAAAACCTTCCTGAAAGGCAAACAATTGGCAAAAGTGAAACAATGAGCCAGTTGCTTACCAGGAAAATCCCCCAACTGCTGTGTGGGTGGTGTGGGAGCACGGCCCGTGACTGCTGGGAAGTTGGGGCCCTTCTGGACAGCTGTGGGAGCCAGGGGCATGGCAGTGATGGTGTCCAAGGAGCACATGTCCTGCACAGCCTGGCCTGCCCAACCAGCTGCCATCCCTACGAGTTAAAGTCAGCAAAGTTCTGGGGTACCTATGCAGGACCCCTGTGTGGGAAGCAGCCACAGGGTTTGAGAGCAGGAGGGAAGGGGTTCACCTTGCCCCATCCTTCCACTCAGGAGTGGGGCTGGATGCCTGGTTTGTGCTGCAGTACTGCTCACTGTGCTGTCACATCTTGCTCGCTCTCACACGCATCCTTGGCTCCATCACACTTTGGCTTCCTAGCTTCTAATAGTCCTCTTCCAGTATTTCATGTTCACCTCCGAGGACTCAGCAATGACCCTGTCTACCCTGGATGTGTGTTTTTCCCCTGGGCCACAGCTGACATGGTTGGAAGCAGTGGGGCCAGAACCATCATTGTGCCTGAGGTCCTGAGGCTGTATCAGCAGTCCAGTGCTGCCACGCTGTGGGAATCACAGCTCATGATGCTGACCTGCTCTGCAGCCAACCTGTGGCACCAGCCTGGCTGCAGAGACATCCCAGTGTGGGCATGCTCCCCTCCATGGGCTCTGCTGGGACCACTGCCCCCTGTGAAGGGAGATCCTTAATTGACTGACTGGGGCTGTAATGGAGGGTAGTGATGAGCTTCTGGCCCCCACTCTGGACTGGCTTCTGGTCTACAGCCAAGACATAGAGCTATCACCTGTCAAGGCTTCAGCTGCATGTTCCTAGGACTGCGACCTCTCCAGCCTCCTTCACCACTTTCTTGCCTTCCTTTTTAGATGGTCAAACACTAGGCAGAGTAAATCCCACTGGAGCATGGAAAAAGGTGGTGAGAAGTCTGGCTGGGGAACATGTATGTCATTTTGCTCTGTCATCACCCTTCCTCCCTGGAAGCATCCAAATAAGTGAATGAGGCACCCCAAGCAAACCTCCTGCTCCCTTTCAGCAGCAGGAACAGCAGTGACTCTGCCGCCAAGATGAATTTGGCAGCCATGTAGCAGATTTTTGCATATGCTCTAAACAGCATTTGGATGGCAAGTAAGGACAAACACAGCTTTGCCCTTGAAAGCAAAATACCTAAGTTGGCTGCTGACGCAGGTAATTAATAGCAACTGCTTTATATAAAGCAGCAGGAAGAGCAGTCCATTTTCCACAGCTCTTGAACTGGCCCAGTGGTGGCACTGGCATTGGGACAGAGGGCCCACGACTGAAGGACCAGCACTGCTCACAGCAATACCCACAGCACAATTTGCAGCCTCTTGCTGAGCTGCACAGTGCTGCCCTCAAAGACAAACCACCAGCCGTGGCCAGCTCAGCTTGGGAAGGCTGATGGGCTGGCAGCCCAAAGCAGTGTGGAGTTTTCCATGGTCAGTTATTGAGCTGGCATGGCCAGAAGCTGCTATTATTAGATGGCATATGAATCACCCACACGACTGGAAATAGCAGCCTCAGCCTGAGCTGAGCTGGACACTTATTGGAAAAGCCTCATTTAAGCCCAGCCAAGAGACAAAAGTGGACAGGGCTCTTAGAAATTGCTTGCCCAATGCCCACTTCAGCCCTGGCTGCCGCCTCTTCCAGCTGAGAGGGAAGTACCAGCTCTTGGGGTTTTCCATGGCTCCGATTGTGTGACAGGGGAAAGGAAGGATCAGGAAAACGTCATCCCTGTTCATGCACTGCCAACTCCATGCAAAACATAGCAAGAGAAGAAAAACTATGGGGGATACAATCTTAAATCATGATCTGACAGGGTTAGTTAAAAGGTCACAGCCTGACAAAACGTACAGGTGAAGGGCTGTGTACGGCTGGCATGCCTGTGCCTCAGCCTGGTCTGCTGCAAAGCAACATCAACACACAACACAAGCAGATGCTGAGCAGGGTAACAGGGCTCTGTGGCTGTAGGGTCCAAACTGGCAGATTACTGGGAACTCACTGGGTGCAGAGCAAAAGACAGAAAGAAAGAAAGGAGAGAGCTGGAAACACATTTGCTTTTCTGGATGGGAAAACACTGACACCCTTTGATTCCTATTTTGACTCATTTAAGACTGGAACTGCAATAAGACAACCCAGTAAGTAACACAATTTGTAGAAATTGCAGCTGCTGAAGTTTTCCTTCAGTCTTGTGAAGTCATTTTGCCCATGTTGTTCCTCGTTTACTCTTTTGCAAATGAGATGAAATCCAGTCTCTATGTTCTCTTGTATGGTTGTGAATCAAATGCATCAGCAATAAAGTCCAATCACCAGAGCTGTGCTGTGATTTTTGCTTCACCCTGAGCTTTTCCTACCAAAATTAAAATAACACACTATGTCATCTTTTCACAGGACATGAAATAGAATTTCATATGCATTGCAAAGTCACACCAAGGCACATTGTGAAGAGTGGTGGAGTACACACCATTTCTTATAGCCAAACAAAAGAGCTTTTATTTAATAATGAACTATTACAGCACAGTACAAAGATTTGCTTTGTTCAGTGACGAGAAATTGTTTGCAGATTTTTCCAGCCACTGGGAGTTGACAGTTCACTTAGGAAATCAATTCTTAAAGCTAAAGTGCCTACATGACTGTTTGGCTCTTGGAGCACTGCAAGCCCAGAGCTGCACGGGGTCCAGTCCAGCTCTCTTTTTCCATGGACTGAAACAGTGAAACATTTCTGGATATATTTCTTGGTGGAGGAGGCAAATCCACGGTTTCAGCTGTTTCTCCCTCATCACCTTCAGGAAACCTTAAAGCTTCTTATCCATACTGCTGAAAGCAGGGATGAGAAGATGAACCTCAGAGCAAAACTGTAGGAGCTTCAATGTGAGGCAAACAGACTGCCTGTGTGCCAAAGAGGGCTCAGCTATGTGGGGTGGATTCTTAGCTCTCTGAAGTAAGAAATAAAGATATGGATATCCTGGTAGAGATGATAGATAGAAAACCTGGTGTACAAGGACTGGGGCGATGCACTGCAGTGAGGAAGGGTTTCCACCCGAGCAGAGCTAGGCACTGTCAGGAAAGAACTGGGATCTTCTCCCCTTCCAATCTCTTCCTCTACTTCTGTTAATAGGCATTAGTACCAATGCAAGCATGGGGTGCAGGCACACAGGATCCCTGGGAAACCCATCCCATGCATTAGCATCTCTGGTGAGGTAGGTGATGATCTGGGACAGCTTGTTTCAGTCCTAAAGAGCAGGTCAGGCTGTGCCTCTTGGCTCAAACACACAAATCAGTGTGTTAATGAATGAGAATCAAGGAGGGCTCTCTGTCCCAGAGAAGTATTGTGGCTGGTAGGAGGGAACAGGAACCAGCATTCACCCAGGGCTGTACCAGCATCCACTCCACTATGGGAGTAGTTCAATTACCAGGCTATTTTCTCATCATGTACCTTTAACCATTTTATTTATCCCCAGTGAGCTTCTCATAGAAGGGTGAATGAGGAGGAGCAGGAGTGTGCTTGGCCCTTTAACTCCAACTGAGGGCAGTTAATGAACATATCTCACCTTACTTCCCAGCCAGCTTTCCCAGAAATATCAGAGCACAGAGCAAGGAGCTGCCTTGATACCAAATCCTTTGGCTGGTTTAAAGGCACCAGAACCACAGTTCTGCCTGTCAGCTGAAGAAAAGCGATCTCTGAAAACTCCCAGCACAAATTGTCCATGAGCATCTTGCTGAGACTATGTCCTGAGTTCAGGAGAGGTACTAAATTCTCTAACATCAGCTCCTGAAGACTTCCCCTCATAAAGTCTTTCCAAAGTACATCACGTGCAGGTGCAAATATATACATATACACACATGTTCATTTGTTTGTCTATTTTTAGGCAAATTAACTCATTTTTCTGATTTTTTTTCTGTGAGGGAAACTAAAATCCCCTGGAGCACCAGCCCCCCTCTGTCAGCCAACAACCTACAGTAGGGAGTTGGAAACTTGGTGTTTGGCCCATGCATTAGGTGCAGGTTAGTGATTAGCAGAACCAGCTACAGTACATCTGAAAAGCCTCATGTCTCCTCTGCACTCTGCTTTGTTCTGCCAGGCGCTGCCATAATTTCTGCACGTCACCTCTGGTGAATGAAAAATAATGTTAGTAAATATGTTTGTTGCATATTGGGATGGAGCAGCAAGGAACTTCACAAATGCATTGCCCCATGACATCACTTTTTGTTTGTCTTTCAATGGTGAGAAAGGAAAAGAGTGGGAGGGTGAATTGACTTGAAGCAGTTCCATCTAACCATTTATTTACCTTGTGTGCGTGCATCACACTCTTACTCATGGGTTACAGCCATGGGTGCCCATAAGGTCTTGAGGGTCCTCAGCACAAATCCCTCAAGAGAGGAGCTGGTTCATGACATGCTCAAAAGCATTCTTGTTTCATTTTCTCATCAGATAACAGCATAACTTCATTGCTGCTTCTGGCAACCTCTGCGCTTGCTTCCTTTCCCTACGTGTCCCTGAAGCACACGTTGCATGGGAAATGCTCCTCTGTTTTGACACACAGCTCAGTGCGAAACCAGGCATCCGGGAACAGGACATGGCAGAGCTGAGCCAACACCCCCTGATGCTCCACAGGGATCTGAAGATGGGCCTGCTGTACTGAAATCTGGAAAGTGGGAATGCAAGAGGGGCTGGGAGCTGGGAAGTAACTGGTCACACAGCAAGTTGCAATGGTGTCAAGAGTGCAGTAACTTTTGCCTGCAAACAGAAAAGCAGAGGTACCTGATCTGGTTCAAAGTCTTGGCACTAGGGTGACATCCCATGGTGACTTTTATAGGCATTTTTCTTAGGCCATTTCCTCTCCAGCACTGCACTCCTTGCATGCTCTCCCACAGTGAAATAAGCTGCGGGTGAGACAATTTACCCCACTCTGCTGTGGTTACTCAGCATTTGCTGGTAATGCCCTCATCACAGCTTGGCCCTTTGGTCCCAGATCAAATAATTTGGTTTGGACACCAGATAAAGGATGAGCTTTGTCTAACTTTACAGACCTACATTTGGCCCCTTCATTGCAGCTCCTTTTAAAAGCAAAGAAGAGAATTGGGCATGATTCACCTGACCTGTTCTAGACACTGAAATGAGGAGGGGTGACGCATAGCTGTGCCTATGCTTCCCCATAGTCTCCTCCATAAAGGGAGCCTAATGTGACTAGCTCAGATGGAGGCATCTATGTTTAGTCAGATGAATCCCACCCAAAGTGACTGCAGCTGCTGGAGGAATGTGAGCTTTCCCATAACCGCTTCCCTTCCTTCCCCATAGTTTTGGGGTAGAGAGAATTATTTGAGTTGATGAGTCCTTGAAGGACTTCTTGAAATTTACACAAAATCTGCTCAGAAGGATGTGCATCTTCTTGCTTCAGACCTGAACACAGTTCAGCAGACTGTGGAGGTTCCAGGCAATAGGGCATTCAGAGGGCAACGCAGCACTGGTGTTATCGCGCGCTCTGCTAGCAGGCAGCCTTAAAATGGAAAAAGCAAAGACAGTAACAGAAGAAGCATCCAAGACATCTCCGGGTTTTGGACAGCTACTAAGTTGGCCACATCCCAAGAGAAACAACTTCTGCTTTGTCCCCTGGCTCCTACCCTTACCTCCGCCTTCCCCTTTTCCTTCTGCTTTCTTCAGTCATCTCCCACCTGAATAGAAACTTTTGGGAGGCTTATTTCCTTGCACCTGTTTCTGCTGTGATGTAACTGTGGTAATAACGACTGTTGGACATACTTCTTGGGGTTTATTTGGGGTTTTTGTGCATTTGATTGCATTATGGTTATATTTAGAGATGGGCTCTGATCAGAGCTGTGCAAGAGGCACACTCCCATGGTTTGGGAAGATCTGAAACAAGAGTCAGACTCTTCATCTCAGCTGGCCTTCCTCTTACTAAAGTGCAGATCCAAAACCCAAGGTCAAGCTGGAGAAGTTCAAATACAAGTTGCAGTGCAAACTCTGTATGTGAGGCCAGTCTGTGGTTGTGGTGGGATGAAGCAATGTGCAGAAACTAAAATTCTGCCTCAGTGTGTGCTTTCTGCACTCCTTGATAGAAAGAAAATAATTCAGAAAGGCTGGAAAAGCCAATGGCTGCCTTGCCTTCCAGAAGCAGCAAATGAGACAACAGAGAGGTCAAAGATAATGTCAATAATAATAATAATAATAATAATAATAATGCTGATGATGATAATGATGATAATAATATAGGACTCCTGTCCCTAGGTGGCCTTAGTCTCTCTTCCATGTATTTTAAGATCATATGACTTTTTTTGCAGAGGGAATTGCATATTTGGCCCTGTTGTTTGATATGACCCTATGCTTTCTACAAAATCATATGTTGACCCCCAAATCTCACAGTTCAAATTGAGCCTGTTGAAAACAACTGGCAAGAGCTACCATGCTGCTCAAGGGAGTCAGCAGTGCCAACACTGAGTCTGAAGGCTTCAGACAGACCAAGACACCACAGTTCTCTGAAAACAAAGCTGCTTGGTGCCACATAGAAAGACTAGAAAACACCAAAGCAGGGAACTGACTCATGCAATGTTACCATGTGATTTTGGCAGGTTATTCTGAGGCAGAGCAATCCTCACAGAAGCAGCAGCCACAGGCAGGGTCACAGACAGGTCCCAAGGGGAGAGAGATGTATTGCATCATCTCATAGCTCTAAAACATTTGCCCTCTATTTAACATCTATGTCCAGGGCTTCCAGAGATTCCCAACAACACACTACCTGTGGCCCAAACCCTTAAAGCTGAAGGTTGGGCACCATCACTGTCTCAGTGCAGAGCTGCATCAAAGAGCAAAATTTCAAGAGGGAAATGTAGACTGTTTTTTTTCACCACCTTGACAGAAAGGAACTGGAATAAGAAATGACAGATGATAATTCCAATCAAATTTTACACACTCATGCTGGAGAGTTTCTGTGTTTCTGTCCTGCAGTAGACTCAGGCATGTCTGTAAAGACAACCTCCTTTACAGGTGATTTTACCATCTGCAAAGGCAACCCCTTGAGGTGATTTTACCATCTCCTGCCTGTCCAGCATTACCCACCATTAGGAAGGAGGGTTTCATCTCAAAGCTGAATTAGAGCCACTTCTGTGGCCCCTCACACTGCTGTGATCCAGAGTTACAAAGACATAACAAACCTTGTCTTAGAAAAGTTGACTGGATCGCACACTTTAACCCTTATAAAGGCTTTTATATTCTCAGCCGCTTCCCACAGCATTCCAGTGGCCATACAGGAGTTTCCAGCTACTGTATCAGTGGTCCTCCACAGTATTTCCTCTTTCTCACTGAGCTGTGGACACAGTGAGACCACCACTTGGTGCTGCAGCCCAGGGATGCTCCTGCCGATGCTTCTGCCATCCTCAAGTTCTATTATTTGCTTCTAGGTTCCCAGAGTCAGCTGAGCCCTCTTAGCCCCATTGAACCAGCAGCTATTGTGGAGGCAGTTTCCACAATTACCCCATAATCCTGTTTTCCAAGACAGAGTCTCCTGTCCTGTAGGTACAGCCTGAACTCTTTTTTCCCAGATGTATTACTTTTCATTTAACTAAATTAAAACACATTTTTTTGGATTGTGACTATTCAGCCAGCAATTCCGATCCCTCTGTAACTGTAAACTATCCTTGCCATTATTTACTGGGCTGCAGGTGGACAGACTGAAATGCTACCTCTGCACAGGCTGTCCCCATTCAGTTCAGTGGGCTGTTGATGCTGTACTATAGTGACAACAATTTTGGTGTCCGGGGAGAATATTATATCATGACTGACTCTTTCAGCTGAAATATTCAGCTCTTCTGAGATTTGGGAGCACATTTGGGATTGCTGAAGGAATAGCATCTTTTTCTCCACAGTTTGTCTCATCATTGAATGATAACCTCTCACTGCCTCCTCCTCTTCATTTCCTTTGTATATGGAAAATCACAGATAAGAAAGAGAGAGAGAAGGAAAACATTCATTAATTTATGCTCCAAGTCATGTAATGACAGAGCCATTGAACTGACATCAACCCCTATCCTGTCCACCCCAACACAGCTGAATCCTACCCCAAGCCGTGTAATGGGGCCAAATAAAGAAACTGAGGCACAGGAAGGATGAAAAGCAAGCTGTCACCTTCCATGCTAAGGTACAGAAACTGCTGCAGTGAGGTTTCCTTTACAGTAGAACACCTCCTGGTACAATGTAGGAAGGCAGAAGTCTGGAAGACCTCTCCATAGCAATTCTAATGCTCTAAAGCAATTATAGAGAAATTATGTACAATTATTGGATAAATACTTTTTTTTTAATGCTCTCTATGTCCACAGCATATCTGACAACAGGATAGTATTCTTTCCATGCAACTCCAGTAAGGTCAGTAAACTTATCCTAGGAATGATTTTAATGACATTTCGGTCAGAAATACTATTTGCATTTCTGCCAAACCATTATTGCTAACAGCTCTGGGTCAGTGTGCAGGCACACCAGCTCCTTCACCCTCCCAGTGCTGCGTGGCCTGAACATCAGACATCTGAAGAGATGACATGGCTTTTCAGCTCTTCTCCTGGGCTATGGCACAGAGGAGCCATAAAATCAGGACAATCAAACAACACTAAGGGACCTACCAGAGGTCAGATCCTGTTCCTGTAGGATGAGCCACCAGGTCAGGGAACTCGCCCTCTGTTTGTGACAGTGTTAAGCAATTTCCCAGGAAAATCCCTCTCCTATGGCCACATCTAAACCATAACATTAGTAGGAAACACGCAGCCTTGCAGACAAGCTTTAAACAGCCCACACTGCATTTGCTCGGCCACAGAGACGCACCCCAGCCATGTGTGGCTCACCACCTAGGCTCTTTGCCTCCGTTTACTGGATCAGAAGAGGCTGGTGTCAACACAGCACATGCTGCAGAGGCCACCAGGCCACACACACATACCTTTCTTGTGCACATTGCCTAAATCCCACTGATCAATGACTTCCTGCATGGTCACTGGAATGCTGTGGGAAGAGGCACATAAAATTCCCTGCTCTCATTTAGCCCTCCTGCCAAAGCTAGAGAAGTCCTGGCCCAGCTTCAGCTACAAAAACATATGAAATATATCAGCTGAGGCTGAGCAGAATAGAAACCGACGGCCAGTCCGGATATTGCTGCTATTTCACTGGGAAGGTTTACTTTCAAAGCCAGTGCAGATGATTCATTCAAGAGCCCAGGTGCTCAGGGCCTCGCCAGGTACTGTGTAAAGGGAGCCAAAGCCAGGCTAAAGGGAAATCACTATAAATCCACTACCTTTAGGCTTAACTTGCCAGTGGTTAAAGCATCACAAGAACAATGAGAAGCACAATTCATTTTGTAGCATTTGTACTTTTGTCTTCGTTTCGTTGCTCCATCTTGGACACTTGTGATGAAGTAACCAGAGAATTGCATGAAGAGGGAAGCCCTATCTTGCAAAGAACTTGCAGATTTTGATATCTGGCTTGATTTTAAAAAAGGATGGAAAACAAAAACATTCTCATGCTTCTAATGAGAGCATGATTAAAAAGAACAACAACAACGGAACAATTACAAGTTACTGGTTCCTTCAGTTCTATGGAATCAACTTGAAACACTTTAAGACAAGACAAACCCAAGATGAGACAGTAGATGGTTAATGCCTTCAGAAAATCAAGTTCTTTATATGACACAAGTCTGAGTGAACCAAACAGATACAAAACACATAACTTACCAAAAAATTCATCCCTCACTAGAAACATACAATTTTGAGAGATGGCTTGTGTAACTTTCACAGACACAACTTCCTCAAGAAACAACGGTTTCTTGTTTCCCTTTCAAGACAGTTTTTAAGTTCGGTTTTCTTATTCACATTGAGCACTGTTTGCATGGAAACAACTGCAGGGAACTGCTAACTTTTAAAAAAAAAGAGTAACAGTACTTTCTGTTGTGACTTTAAAGTACAAATGAGAGAAATACCCATGTAGGTCTAAAATTCAGTAAAATACTTGATTATGCTACTCTTAAACAAATCATGTATTTGTTGGTTTTTTTTTCACTTAAAAGCTTATGCAATTAAGTCATAGTTTTATTTAACTGGAAATATTTGTTAAAAGATAAATGAAAGACAAACTCTTACTCTCAGCTGTATGAATTCCATTGTATGAATCTCAGATTGGACATAACAAGAATGAACCAAGCTGATCTGATAATTAACTCAAAGAATGAACAACGTCTTTCAAATGCCTAGATATAAATTCTGCAAATTGGTATAGCTGTCAAGTGGAAATAAGATAAAAAATGGCATTAGGCCGGCTGAAAAACCTCCAACACCAGGATGTTATAATCTTATCAGGAATGGAAGAAGCAATAAGACAAATGTATTCTGGATACCACCACCCTCTAGGGACTCAGACCAGAAAATCTTGAACTTGGGTGACTGCATAGAGAAAACCCAAGAAGAAATACAGGGAGCTCTCAGGATCACTTGGCCAAGGAAAAGGAAAGGTTTATTTACTCCTTCAGCACCTGAGATTTTCATGCAGAAAAGAAAAAAAAAAGGTATTGGTTGTTACAGGTGATTTGAGTTTGAATTATTTTTGAGATTCCATTGATACCACTGAGAAACAGTCTAGAGTTTCCAAAACTAGCAGATAATACTTACACAGCAATTACACACAGAAGATGACTTTACTATGGACCTCATTTGGGCTGGAAGTCGCTGGTTGTGTCAGGACCATTAATTGTGATGTGATTACAATCTCTATGGGCAAAGAGGAATTTGCAAGAAGTGATTAATATACCCAACTGTTGTATCAAAAAGATTTCCCAAAGTTCCTGTAAACTGCATTCAAAATTAGTTAGGATGAAAAATCTAAATAGAAAAAAAAATGAATGAAAATTGTGCAGGCATAATAAAAATAAAAGAGAAATAATTAATCTGCATCCACACTAAGCTTAAGCTAAAAACTCATTCAAATTAATCAGCAACTGGAAACTATGAACTAAAATGGTAACAAAAAAGGAGGAAAAAGTGAAGAATATTGATGACATTGTGAAATGCAGAAATGCAGTAAGGGAAGCTGTGGGCCTCAATGGAAATGGTGCTTCAATGTTCAAGCTTTCTATATTTAGGTAGAACAAAAAGTTTAAAAATATGTTAAGAACAAAAATAATCCTAGCCAAACTGGCAAAGGTGATGCAGAAAAGGCTGAAATAGTAACCTATTAGTTCAGTATTGGAAATGAGTGGCAAGGAAATTATTTTATATGCAAAGGCAAATTATCTACCAGTCCATTAAGAAATAAACAACCATTAAAATTCAGCAGCATCTTCTGCTGCCTGAGAGCTGTGCCACAGGGGTCTCCAGAGGCATCCTACAGAGGGCTCTGCTTCAGAAACACAGAGACACAGTGTAATACCTGGTTGGGCTGCAGGTTAAGCGGAAAGGTCAATATGCCTCTCCTCTGGGCTTGGAGTGGGAGGTGGAATGGAGCAGAAGGTGGGAGCAGGGGACAAACAGGGCACTGCAGCCTTGTTCTCTGGCCCTGGAGCGCTGGCTGCAGCTGCAAGGCATGACTGCCAAAGGAGCGTTAAAAACCTGCCAAAAGCCACACAATAAATGGTGAAACTGCATCTAAGTGAGACACTTTGGGAGGGGGGTTTATCCATACAATCACAAAGATTCAGAGGCGTCTCAATTTCTGCATGAAGGACAGAAACAGACGCCACTAAATCATTCTTCACCTATCAGAGAAAGCCACCACAACAGTTCAATCAGGAGAACTCAAACCTGACCCAGTGAGAGAGCTGGCACCAAGTGTTAAGAATCAGAGCAAATGAATTACTTAAAGAAGATGTGGATGGCTCTGTTTCTTGATGTTTTCATTGGCTTCAGCAAGGAGAGATTTCACACTACCAGCTGCAGTCAGCCAAGTCACTCAGCCAGTCTCTCTAGCCTCTCCCCTGTCTGTGGAGAAAGATAAAAACTCCTACAGGGCACGATTCAGTGTGCCTAAATTCAGCATCTGCTTTGAAATGCCTTCTGGAGGAAAATACCTCCCCCCTTCCCCCCTTCTCATCCCCTGATTATCAAAAGATCTTAGGGAGACCAGGTGTGTGCCAGGTAAGCAATTAGGTAGCACCAAACTTCTTTCTACTTTTGGGGAAAGTCTTCTACAGAAAAATCAGTGCAACAGGCTCTTTTTAGAGATCAGAATTCAGGCAGTGATGATAATGATGCATGTGGCTGTTTCTGAAGATCCAGCAAACGACCTATAAAATTCAGACCCTGAATAAAACACATACCCCAAGCAGGTTCCCCCAACACCTACCACCCCCCAGACTTGACTCTATCTATAAAGCATTTGTTCAGTATTGCAGAGAAGCAACTAATTGGCTTTCACAGGTTACTTCCAGTTCACAAATGGCTCATATCACAGAGCAAATGTAGTAATGAAATGTAGTAATAAAATAATCAGTACCTTCACTGAACAGGCAAATCCACTCTTGCAAGCACTAAGGCAGGAAGAACCTTTGCAACAAAAATCTTGAGTTATACAGAACAAGGTCTAATTTTATTTCTTTATACCAAGTGATATAACCCCTCCTTGGCAGGGGGGTTGGATTGTTTGATTTCCAGAGGTCCCTTCCAACTCCAAAAATTTTGTGATTCTGTGAGAAAATCTGGACTGTGGATTTGCCTGTGTTTTGCTTTGCTTTGCTTTCAGGAGGGTTATGAAGACACTTTGTTTTCCTTTCTTATTTGCTTTCTATGAGTAGTGGTCATTTTTCTCTGTCCCTGCAAACCTCTGTATTTCTTCCTTTACAGCAGGTTTGCCAGATGCCTTTCAATTTATTACATCTGTCACCTGGTTAAGTGTCATTTATCAGGTGATGTCTTCAAAACTGCATGCTAGGGATGGGCTGTCATCCATCACTGAATCTGGTAAAGAAGTCACAACTGTGCAGCTTCCCAGCTACCGGCTGCCCAGGTAAAACCTTAAAACCTTGGTGGACTCATGCACCATGAGCCACACTGAGGAGCTTGTGGGGGGCAGGGTGGGCTGTGAGGCTCTGTGGCTCACAGTGTGTGGAAGTGAGACCAGACACTCACACTCATGGATTGTCCCTAATGAACACTGCATGTCGCAGGCAGGACGTGCCCATTTTATGTGTGGTGCTTGGAAAGGTGGCCCCACTCATACGTTGCCTCCAGGCTACACTCACTGCTTGCAAATCTCTTTTTCTGAAGTTGCAGTTTAGTAGCATGAAGCTAGTTAAGGCTAAGGGCTTTGTCTCCATACTAAAAATTCCAGTGATTTCACTCCTACCCATTTCTCAACTGATGAGTTAAACCACTGAAACTCCAGTGGGAACATTTTAGCTGATTTTTGGTTAGCCCATCCAGATTCTCAGCCAATTAAACCTACACTAAATTAAGCAGAGTGCAAAATTGTGCTAAGAGGATGCACTTGGAACTTGCTCTTCTTCAACTGAAGTGGTTTACTAGACTAGAGTTGTTCATTCATGGGGAAAAAAAATGCAACATATTCCTAAGTACATTCACAGTGGAGAGCTGCAAAAACATTTTGTCTCACATTCTTAGTCTCTCATTAAGGGCTGCACATTGATTATTTATTTATTTCTAATTTAGCAACAGCAGTAACACAAATTGCCTCCTTGACCTGAGGTAGTTGCCAAATGTTTAGTTCAGAACCAATTTCAGTGCTACCGTAATCCCCTGAACTGGAGAGCTGGAGCAGAAGTAAAGCTGAGCCAACCTGAAACTGTAGCTGCACAAATGGCGCCAATCTAATTAAGTTATGAAAAACTGTCCCTCTGGAGATGACTCTCCTGCAGCTCACAAGCAAAAGGTGGAGAACATGTGAATCTGGCCACAGGCCCCAACTGTTGACAACCCAACTTACAAAGCATCTGTACTCATGCCCTTCAGGAAGAAAGATAAGTGTTACTCTGGGGAACCACATATTTGTTTAACTCTTTGTTCTGTACTTGTCCAGGCGAAGAGAAAATGTTTCATATTATGTTGAATTTCATCTCAGATTCTGGCAGGATTACTTGTCAATATTATTACAGCCTCTTCAGTTACAGTGCTTCAGCAATAAAGTAGCTAGACTGGCTTTGAAATACAGAAATTCAGGCAATACAATCGCACTATGAAAGTGCTCATTAGCCTTTGGCTGACCTTGAAAAATTGCATTTCTCTCCAGTTCTTCCACAAATTGCCTTTAAGGAGACCTCCTTATTTATACCAAGTCACAAGGTTCGGCTGTGTGACTCATGTTTTTTAGCCACTCTCTTACGATCAGAAGGCATGCTTGCCTTTTACACACAGCCACAATTGCTACAAGGAGGATATATAAAAATGCTCCTACCGTCTTTTAATAGGGACATGTTCTTATTTTTTGGGGATTTTTTTTTCCAAACTCAAAAGTTTCATAATGAAACAGTTGTTCTTATAAAAAGCATCACTCATCAACTCAAATTTTGTGTCTAGGTCACTGTAAGGACTTTGTCAGATTGTGACCAGGCATGGTCGTAGCTGAGGAAGCTGAATTAAGTGTAATCAGGTATGTCTGGGCACATGAGTGGGTTCTCAGAGGCATATGTTCTCCTGTTTGAGATAAACAGCATTGCCACAAGATCTGCCTGTTGCTGGACATAGGCCACCAAATGTGTTAAACCATGAGGTTGACCCATATCCTGAATCTATGCCTCTGCTAACAACAGCCCTTGCAGCTTAATGAGAGATTCTCCAGCAAAACACTTGGACAAAGGAGGAGGGAGCTCGGTTCAAGGTGCAGCTTGCCCCAGCAGAAGAGGTTTTGACACCTCCACAGTGAAGGTCTCAGACACAGCATTTTCAGCAGAACTTGGCACTGGCATACAACACCTGCCTGCAGCAAGGCTGGAGTCAAATCTGCTCAGCCATTCTCCTGTTCCTGTTGCAAAGCAGATGATGGAGCAGAACAGTGCCAAAGGTGGGGAAAAACACTGCCTCAAGGATCTGCAGCTTGGATGTCACAGTTCACCCAAGGAACTGGAGCCTGTCTGATGAGCTGGATCGGAGCATGGTAACAAGCTGACGGGCTACACCTGTAATGCCATGGCCACAGTGCTCTCGGACAGTATCCTTGCTGAGCAGAGCCTTTGCACATTAGCATCTGGCTGCTCAGCTCTCCTGACGGGAGCACTGCTGTCGGCATTGCCACAGGAGCAGTCCCTCTTCCTTGCACCCAGGCGACGCAGCAGCGTGTGCTGCTGGATGAAACAGCCGCACAGGTCTAATTCCATCCAAAAGAGGGCAGTAGTGCTTACGGACACACAGACAGTCAAGGCAGCAGTTTACACTCTGGCTGCTCGACTTTCCCAACCAGCTGACAGAAACTCCCCAGTTCTTGGCACAGGCAGAGCAGTCCACAGAGCTCTGTGTTTCACACACTTAGTTAGCCTCTGCTCTCATTTCCTCCCTTTGACTCATCACTTGTTTTACCATCATTTCTCTGGAAATACAATGAAAAAAAATCACATGAATCCATCCATGCCAGTGCTGAGTACCAGGTGCCTCTGTGTTATCCCCATCTATCAGCTATTCAGTTGCCAGCCTGTACATGCCTTCTGCAGACATAGCTTCTCAGACGAACTGTGGCTTGGGTGTAGCTGGGAATGGAAAATTGGATACACCACAGTTTATGGCAATCAAGCAATGTAGAAGCTTGATGTCACAGGAAACCACTGATATTGTGAATAATTCAGAGCAATTAAAAAATCCCCAATATAACTAACTGGTTTTCTTCTATTGTAGCTGGTATGTTTTCAAGTAGCCTGTTTGTCCCATGCTTTCACTCTCACCTTTTACAGGTGTAGCTTACAAAACAATGTAATCAAACCCAAGTGCCTGCCATTAATATTTGTACTTACCATGCTCATAACTCAGCCACAGGGCTGGGTGGGTTTCCATGGCTGTAAGCAAACGCAGGTCACATACTTGAAGTGGGGAGACGCTTTGTTTCCCAGCATCAGAGGGTTTCTCAACCTGGCAACCTCTGCTGTGTTGAGGTTGTTCAGTTAATACTGTTTTCTTGGCTCCCATGCTAAAAACACCACACATACTAGCAGCAGCCAAGGTATTAACAACAAAAACAGCAGCAAAGACAATAGCTACACAAGTATAGCTCATGAGCTTAGATTTGTTTAATGGTACAGGATCTGCACAGCCTCTGGGAGCTGGACCCAGAGCAAAAACCACAGCCAACTTTCCCTCCTCTACTGCTCCTGGCAGTTGGGAATGACCCTGCTCCAGATCACCACAGCCCTTTACTCCTGGGTAAAATGAAACATGGCCCCAGCATGTTGTGGTGAACACAGGCTCAGAGGTGTGATTTCTTACACAAAATATGTTTGGACAGAATGTGGTGCGGTAGCTGCAATGCAGCCTTTACACAGCTAGACTGACAGCATCACACAGCAGTCCCGCTGATGATGCACGTCCACATTTCACTGTGTCCCCTCACCAGGGCTCCAAACAGGATATTGAGTCTACCACTCCCTACTGTGACAAATCAGGGTCTCTGTGCTGAGAAGTAAGTTCTCCAGATTAAAACCTAAGAATGGCTTTCCTGGCTGTGAGAAGCCTGGTTAGAGGATGGGCCAAGCTGGAATGTAGGGGGATGGGTAACACCTGAGCAGCTTCATATCTCTGTCTAGTGAGATAATCCTTGCAGAAGGGGTAGGAATGTCAGCCCTTCACTGATAACTGTCAGATGGTGTCCCTTAAGACTGTTTCTTGCACTGACAGAAACCAACAGAGCAGGGTCAGGTCCTTAAATCACAGATGTACCTGCTCTGAAATGATCTGATTGTACCACATGCACAGATCTAGCTGCCTTGGCATGGGCATGAAGCACTTCTGGGGTATCTGGCAGGACCTCAGGCTTCAGGGGCTGGGACATGCCTTCTGCTGTTACTCAGAGGGGCTTTTAGGTGACTAGGGCATTTAAACTGGGACTGCATTCTTGCATTTGAGCTAGACTGTCATCCAAGTAAAGAGCAAAGTCTATGACTTTTCCTGGACATAACCTCCTTTCCTAAGGCTGGACATACAATCCTATAAGTAAAATCCAAAAAGCTTATTATGTCTCTTCAAGGAGAAAACCCTACTTGCACTGTGAGTGCAAGTCCTACCACTTTTAGTGGTGCATGGTGCAGACAATTGAGCTAGTTCAACTGCTCACTAATCCATAGGAAAAGATTAGTGTGACTCTTGAAAGAAGAGTGAGATTATTAGCACTGCACCTGAGACAAGAAGTCCTGGTCCCCAACGGCTCTGTAGTACTGCCAGACCTGCAGCTGGTGTTGGAATCATCAACTGACACAAGCATTGCATGATGTTGATCTGCTCTCCAATGCCTGTATTAGTTGTTGGCACTTACCAGATATCTGCTGGCAGAACTTCAGCTTGGTCTGCAGCTTTAAAAGTGGCATAGGTAAAAACCTGTGTTTGCTTCTATTTCTGATTTTTAAGCATGCATGGTTAGATGTGCCTACTCTCCACTTCACTGCAGAGGTGATCAAATCAGGACAAGGACCCTCATAGGCAGTATGAAGCATTATGGAAAATCTGTGCCTTTTTCTCCAGAGACAGACACAAAAATTATTGCTATTGAGTGTTAGGAGAAGATGCAATGTCCGTATTACCACATTTGAAAAAATGCAAATATGAAATTCTTTCCCAGTGAATAGTGGCAGTACCGTGCTATGCAGAAATGCAGGGAATTAGGCAGTATCATCCCATGTGATTTGTACATACTTAAGAGGGAATTAAATCCTTGTGAACCTATCCAGTTTTATAGATGCTGAGGCCTGATTTGGCTTGTTGATATGCCAGTTTTACATGGAGGCAACTCCACTGAGACCTGACAGAAGAAAAGTGGAGACTCAGATGCTGCCACCCTACTTGCCATGACAAGAAACAGCAGGCATTTCCCGAACACTTATTCCATTGAGCAATAGCAACAGCACTGTCAAGGTCTTCTGTCCTTGGCTTTGCCCATCACCTTACCCTTGGGTCCATGGGGGACCACCTCCTGGAGTAAGAGGTCAGTAGTTTATCTAGACCTCTTCTGGTTTGGACCTCCATGCCGTGTTACAAGGAGATGAACACCTGCATCCTGCCATTTGCACATCATCCCAGCTCGCAGGCTTTGTAAGGGTTCTTTGCTGTACCATTTGGTGCCCAGATTTCTCTTCCCTCTTAAATTACTGTCATATACTGCAACCACTTTAATGCTGGAGCTAATGCAGCGTCTTCTCTGCTGAAAGGCTCTGTTTCCGATATCCTAATTGCAATTTATCCCATCATAGTCATTATCACCCCCATTGAGCGATTGCCTTTTCACCAGTAGTGGGCCATATGTTCTGGTTTACAGTGGTGCTACACCCCTGACCTTCCTCCTCATTTTTGCTGTCAAGAGAAAAGTCAAAATCAAAGCAACGTTCTTTACATAGGCCCTTCTGAATGTGCAGGGATGGGAGACATGAGGGCTCTGAGCATCCCTGCTGTGTGTGTGCAAGGATTGCTGCTGCACCATGCACAAGAAGTCAGGCATTTTGCTGGGTGCAAACCATGTCCAATGCTAAAAGCAGCCTTTGAGCAAATGGAAGTCTGAGCATCTACTTTGTGCCCCACACACAGAGGAAGGGCGGAGCAGGCTACACAGGAATGGGAAGGGGGTCTGTGTCATGATGCTGTGGGTTTTACATGCTGAGTGATTTTACTTATGCAACTGCATTGGGTCTCCCCATGTCCTTGCACTTGATTAACTTTCAGAAAAAGAGTAGGTGTAGGGATGCATAAAAAGCTAAGCGTATGCACACTGCGAGGAGGATCCAGCCTTCACTCATGATTTATGCCGTTCCCAAGGAGCAATTTGGCAGTCTTGCAGCCATGCAGCCTGGTGTCCATGCTAGCCCTTGTGAATGAAGCCTTGCAGTCTTTTCTTTTCTTGGCCTTGGAATCAAGCTATGGGTGCTGGGAGAAAAGATTGGGTTTCCTCTTTGTTGTTTTGATATTTTCCTATGAACCCACCCAACTTTGCAAAATTGCAAAATGAAGGCATTGCCAATTTTTATTTTTTGTGTCCTGCTGAGGGGAGGCACAGAAAGAGCTGGGTGAGATTAAACAATGGAAATTAGAGTGGAATGGAGGAGTGTGTAAAACAAGAAGGTTGAGTTTATGAAAGGCTTGGGAGAGAAAAGCCGTTATATGTGTTTAGATATTGTCTTATAGCTGTGCTATGAATGCACTGAGTAGATAGAGAAAGAGCAGACAGGTATAGAGCTGCTAACAGAGCTTTTGTAAATTGCTATTCAGCCTCAGGCACAAATCAGGTGACTTCACCTTTAGCTATAAGCACTAAATACACATGGGCATATGTGTAAATTGAATTGCCAAAAACAAAAAAGGAGAAAAGCAACCCTTGGATTAAAAATGACAGTGTAATCACACCAGGTAGTCTGAGGAGTCTGGAAAACTCTGCAACTGCTTTGAGTTACTCTTGTCCCCAGCAGTTCTTCATTCAGTGTGTGGTCCTTGGCCAGGACGGCTGTGCCACTGATCTCAGTGCTGCCAGGCCTGCGGCTCACTTGCCTGTTCTCCCCTGTTGTGCTCTATTTCATTATAATGGAGTAATACAGAGTAGTGGTTGAAGTTCAGCTAAAGAGAAAATCACAGGCTTCAATGTTTGACAGCTCTGCCTGGCATGGACCAGCAGGGCCTGATTTTTGGGAGATGATCAGTACCTTGTCTTTACGAATATGAGGGGCTTCTGGGAATCCCATAAGATAGCTATGTCCTTCTTCACCACCAAAATCCATTTTAAAACACTCATTTTCACGTTTTCATAGTGCCTCATTTGCAGGCATATGATTAGACATAATTAATGCTTGTAATCAATGAATGCTTAATTGCTTTGGGTCAAAAAATGCTGGAGCAATGCAGAGCACTGCTTGATTGAACTCTCTTTCATTGTCAATGGATCACTCAGTTACTCTTTTAGATTCTGCTTAAGCAGGCAAAATATCAGTGTTGGTGTAAAACAATCCTGCACTGATCTCCCCAGCCAAGTGGGGTCTTTCCAGTAATTAGAAGGGTGGTGACAGGAACAGACTTGGCTGTCTGGAGGACAAGGAGGACTGGAAAGAGTTTGGGGTTTCTTTGTTGATGTTTTTGTTTTCTTGAGTTTTGGGGTTTTTTGTTGTTTTTGTCGGGTTTTTTGGGGGGTGTTTTGTTCTGTTTTGTTTTGGTTGTTTGGTTTTTTTTTTTAATTTGAAAGCTATGCAGCAAATAGCAAGGAGAAGACTGGTTAGGTCTTTTGACTTTTAGCTGTAAAAAAATCATTTAACATTCTTTGATAAGCCTCTCAATTTAAACAGAGAAGCAATTTCTGCTCCCTGGGAGTTCCATTTGAGTGAGTCTGGCCCCAAAACCACAGGCTCAAATCTCTGGAACCAAATTCCCGGAAACATTCATATGTGGATGATGCATATGTAACAGATACAAAGGGGAGAGTGGAAACATTTGGCTGGAATAATTTATAACTCCAGCTGGTACTTCTCTTTTTTCAGGTGAAATGTCTAAAGGGGAGGAGGAGAACCTCTCAGTGGCATGTTTTGCACTATGTCTTGCCTTTTCTTCATATTTAGGCTTTCCCCTATGAACTGTTCAAATGAGGCCAGTTTCACGAGCACAGAGAACCAGCACTGGTTTGGTCTGCTCTCCAGCACCCTGCACAAAGGCTTCCAAGGATCATTCTCACAGTGTTTTTCTGGATTCACACTAGTGTGCACAAGAGCAAACTGTGAGTAAGTCTCTCTGTGAATTCTAGCAACCACATACAAGGTGTGGGTCCTAATGCCTGACCTGATTGTGTCTTTCTGGATACTGCCAGAGCACAAACATTTATCCAATGCTAAGCATCCAGAGGACATTGGTCATGGCAGATTTTGGGAGGGAATAGAGGACCCCAGGGATCTCCCTGCATTCTGCAGGCTCACTTCCACTGTGATGATGTTGCTGACCTTCCATGTAGATCAGTAGTGAAACTTTCCCATAGAAAGAAATGGGCATTTAAAAAAGCAGCAGATGTGAAAGCTATGAGAAACTGATTTCCAGTTGCCTTGTACTTCCATATGAGCTCTGTAGCCCATCAGAGCTCACCCAGCACTTATTTGCAAGGCTGAGTACCTACAGGAGCAAGAGCATCAGCACACAGAAATTTTGGATTGCAAGTGAGGTTTCCACAATCCAGCCCATTGTCTCTTTAACTTTATGGTCTGTTCAAATGCTCAGGCCTGTGCTCCAACATAAATACATTGCCTGAATTTCCCTCCCCCTACATTAAGCTGTAGAAGATTATAGGAAATAGATAAAAAACTGCTTGTTTCTTTGACAAATGCAAGGCTTAAAGACCACCCTCTGCTCTTGAGCAAAATTAGCTTATCTTTACCCCAAAAAATGTTTTTGCTAAATATGAGCAATCATTTGTGTGTGGCCTGCATGAGACGTTCAATTCATCTTATTAGAGGTTATCCTTTGAGGAGCTTTAAAAGGAAATGCATTGTTCTCAATTATTCTTATCTCAACAGCTGTATAATTCCTGGGTTTGGTTAAAAAAAAAAGAATATGCAAAGAAAGATTATACTGCAAGCTGGAGATGGGTCTGAACCCAAATTGCAGAGTTGAACCTCAGCACTTAGTCTGTGCTAAACTGTCTTCCTCTTTTCCCTCAAGAAGGTGTGTGTCCTTTCTCTTCTTTCAAAATTAAAACATGAAACTGTGCAGAAAACAAGAGAGAATCTCAGAAGAATAGGTTTCATCTCTCTTTCTGTTTTTAAACTTGTGCTAATGATGTTTTTTGTTGTATCAGAAAACAGTAAACAAGATTGGTGAGGAAACACTCCCGTGTCATTCTTGCACCCTAAGCTACCCTGAAAAATTTTGTAAATACTTCCATCAGAAGGATCCAAACTCAGTAATTCTTTTCCATTCAGTGAAAATTAAAAAAAAAAATCAAAGCAAATTGAGATTTGGGTGAAATTTACTACCATGCTAAAAAGCCGCTTTATGTTGGTTAAATGTTTGCACAAAAAGTGACATTTGCTGTGATGCTGTACGGTTGTCACAAGCTGCTAACCACTTTGAAGTGGAGCAGCACATAATGGATCGAATTCTCTACAGAGTCCAGTGCCAGAGTTTCAAGTGCCTGGCATCTCACATTTGGTCCAGATTCTCTGAAGTGGTCAGCATCCAGCAGCTTCTATTGTGACAATAAGTAGAAGATGTTTTGCAAAAGGGCTTAGCTACCAAGCTGCTGAATTCTTCTGAAAAATCTGGTCCAGGATGGTATTGAAGGCAGTTTTATCTGGTTTGATTGAACCAGTTGTTGAATCAGAATGGATTCCTTGAGCTTATAATGACATACCTCTTGAGTAAAATGCTGCCTCCTCCCCAACAACCAGGTAGTTGGTGCATCCTGCTTTCAACTGGTACCATTTTATTATCCCAAAAATACTTCTTTTTCTTCCATTCCACCTCCTCAGGCTCAACCTCAATCCCTATGTTTACATACAGAAGGGTTTTTTCCCCTCATTCAGGGATGCATCCAGTAACATTGAGAGGACAATATATCTCTCTTTTGCTCCCTTACTAACTGATATGCTGAAAAATGAGCACTGGTCAAGCTGTGGGAGTTGGACTGTGCTGGAAGCATTAGTCCTTGCACACACTTCATACTGAGGTATACATGCAGTATATGTATGCTGTGAAAAGGCTACGGGAAGCTCTGGAATGACAAACAGGAACTTTACAGGTACTGAGGGAAGCCTTTTGTTGATATCTTGCATAAGCAGTCTGATGGAGAGGCCTCAGTTTCCAGTTTCAACTGGGTTATATAGTGCTCATCACACTTGAAAACTAGACTGCTTTGGTGCCACGATATGGAAGTAGACTCCGACTTTCAGAGGCATTTGAAATCAAAAGGAATTTGATACCACTGACAGCATTAGCTGTAGAAGTCTTATTTTATCCAGCTTAGTAAACTTTGGCCTCACCTTCCTTGTACTCAAATTACCGATTTAAAGGTAATGGTATTTACACTCCTATACCAATTTAAAAGTGTAAAATAAGTTAAGCAATTGCCACGACTGCTAACCACAATGCTTTTTCTGTCAGCCATGAAGCAGGAAGTTGGAGGATAAACTCCTGTTTGACTCACTTCCAAAGCTTATCTAGGTTCCTCTGGATTGCATCCTATCTCTCAAGCAATGATACTACTCAGCTTGGTGTCATCTGCAAACTTGCTGAGCATGTTTGTAATTGATGAAGTTAATAAACCACACTGGTCCCAGTATTCCCCTGAGGGACACCACTTGTCACTCATCTCCATCCAGAAGAGTCTATTACTCTGTGGATGTGACTGTCCAACCACATTCGTTATCCACCATGTAGTCCATCCATCAAATCCATCTCTCTCCAGTTTGGAGAGAAGGGTGCTCTGGGGAACGATGTCAAAGACATTACAGAAGTCCAGATAAATTACATGTGCACCTCTTCTCTTGTTCACTGGTGTAGTCATGCCATCATAGAAGGGTTGGTCTGTGTTTCCCCAGGCACACTGAGGAGTTCACAGATGTGCTGAAAAAGGCATGTGCAAAATGCACCTTCTGAAGTGGGACCATCAAGAGGCCACACAGGACAACTGGAGCCCAATGAATGTCACATAGCATGTGACATGGTCCAGTATCAAGAACCTTCCTTAACCAGTTTCCCCTAAGGACTTTAGAGTGAAAAAGCTGCCCAGTTTTCATGGTATATCACTGTTGTGGTTTGAAAAG
>VZTZ01041016.1:1781-30941 GCA_013400955.1 Drymodes brunneopygia
AGATCAGTGCCTGCTCCTCCTCTTCCCCTCATGAGGAAGCTGTAACTGCAGTGAGGTCTCCCCTCAGTCTCCTCAGGCTGAACAGACCAAGTGACCTCAGCCACTCCTCATACAGCTGCCCCTCAAGGCCCTCTACCATCTTTGTTGCCCTTCTTTGGACACTCTCCAATAGCTTCATGTCTTTCTTGTGTTGCAGCACCCAAAACTGCCCCCAGCACTCAAGGTGAGGCTGCCCCAGCTCAGACCAGACCAGGACAATCACCTCCCTTGCCTGGCTGGCAATGCTGTGCCTGATGCCCCCCAGGACAGGGTTGGCCCTCCTGGCTGCCAGGGCACTGCTGGCTCATGTTCAACTTGCCATCGACCAGGACCCCCAGGTCCCTTTCCATGGCACTGCTCTCCAGCATCTCATTCCCCAGTCTATACACACATCCAGGATTACCCTGTCCCAGGTGCAGAATCCAGCACTTTCTCTTGTTGAACTTCACATGGTTGGTGATTGCCCAGCTCTCTTGCCCTTGTCGAGGTCTCCTTGCAGGGCTTCCATGCCTCTGAGGAGGTCAACAGCTCCTCCCAGTTTTGTGTTAGTGGCAAACTTGCTCAGTATCCCATTCAGTCCTGCATCCAAGTCATTTATGAAGATGTTGAAGAGCACAGGGCTGAGGACGGAGCCCTGCAGAACCCATCTAGTGACTGGTCACCAGTATGATGCCACCCTTTGTGCCCAACCTGTGATACAGCTGATCACACATTTCATGATGTGTTTATCTTGTTGAATGCTGGACATTTTGTTCAGAAGGATACTGTGATTATTTTAAATGTAAGTCATATTAAACTACAGTAAAAAATATCTGTTCATATTGTCAAATGCACATCTCCTGGATGTCAGCACAATTCAGGTCATCAAAACTTGATAAAAGGTTTATAATACTGTAGCATGAACTCATTGTCCTGCCAGTGTGGAAAGAAACTTATTTTGAGCTTATGCTGCTTCCAGAGAAAATAAGCATTAAAGCAGGTTTTTTATATAATATTGTATAATGCCAGGCATGAAGACTCTCTAAGTTCAGTCAAAACTCGACATTGCATGAGGGTATCTTTCAGAGAGCATATACAATGCTACAGGAAGCTTTTCTTCTCTTTGATTAAACACTTTTTCCCTAGGTAAGCTCTGTAGCATTTTAACCGTTTTTAAAGATGACTTCCATCCTTTTTACTAAGAAGGGATAAGTATGCTCTTAAAGTCTTGAATTGCATTTAAAATTCTCCCTTGTTATTAGGTTGTTTCGATATCTGAAGGGAGAAATACAATTTTGATCCACAGCAGCTAGTATTACTTACAAATTCTAACATTGTTAATTAGAACCTGCCTAAAGTAGGGAAAAAATTCTGGCATACCCATACAGAATAGTAATGTAGTCACTTTCTCTTGATTTAAGCCCTCAGTTATGGTAATTACATATTGGACAGGTCTCCCAGGGAACATGGCTCACACTTTTTTTAACCAGACATAACCTTGGAAACGCTTCTGTTTGTCAGGCTGTGTGTAATTCAATAGACTCCAGAGCTATCTCTAACAAAGTTAGAGAGCAGCCAGTATATTTAATACTACTGGTTCTAATGCTGCAAGGTGTAATTGCAAAGCGAAATGACACATAAACTGAAAAAAGGTAAGCCTATCTTCTCAGCTGTTAGAAAGTAAGAAATAACTAGGGTTTAAGCAAAACACCACCTCAGTACAAATTCTCTCTCCAGCTTCCTAATGTTTTCCCTGAGAGACTCTACCTACATACCTGACTCTGCTGATCCACTTCAACTTTTGCTTTCTGCTTCTGTAATGAAATAACATACAGCAATTCAGGATATTGAATCCTGCTACTGACAAGAGTAAAAACCAGAGAACAAGCAAAGAATTGTCCACATGTTCTGGTATATATTTTTTTGTGGTTTTATTGGGGATGTCAGTATTCCAGCGATGTTGATAAAGAAGAGCAATCTCTTCAGTAGTCTGAAGAAACCATATTATTCCAGTAGCCTTCCACACTCATCGATTCAAGAAGATTCTGCTTCCATCAGCACCATACAAAGTTTCATTAACCTGGAAATTTTTATTCATAAGTAGTAATAGTAATAGTAGTAATAAAAAGGAAAGGATTTACATGAATTGCCATATGTACCCTCCAGTTATATCTGATTGTGGAGCTCATTCTTCTTCTTCTTGTAACAGAAGTGGGCAACAGTTCACTGAATGTAGCCTACAGGATGACTCCCTCTGTCAGTAGACCTTTGACTCTGAGGTATAAAGGAACAGTTTAAAATAGCAAATGAATGCTAAAGCCAAATACTTCTCACATTGGCCATGTATGGCCAAGCATTTAGAGGCAGAAGTAGTCCTACTGAAAATCCTCAGTCTATGACAGAATGCCATAATTGAACTCAGTCTTCTTTGCAGGAAAGATAGATTGCCTTGTCTTGTGAGCTGAAGTGAATTGCTTTCTATGGTTTTCTATAGGTAGGGTTTTTTAATGTATTTCTGTTTCCTTTACTCTCTTTTCATGTTATATTGGAACTTAGGGATTTCAGTTTACTTTGGCCTATGTTTTGATTATGAGTAATTTCATTCTAATTGGAAACTGTTAGCTGGAACAGCTGCAGGAGTCTGAACAATAACAGCTCATCGCTGAGAGTCAGTGTCATTTACCATAATTCCAGGGCTTATTTTCTTTACTAAATAAATATGGGCTCTTCACATCTCACAGCTATTGCTTCACCTCTGTGCTAACTCAGAAAGGCATTGTTCTGTGATTTATACTGAGGCATGCTTTCTCAGTTTCCTTCACAACTGTTTTGTCTAAAGACTTGTTAAAAATGAAAGCTTGGATGCCAAGTAGCAGGTTGGCTTGCCTGTATACCCACAGTGTCATCTTGCCTTTCAAATGGTTGTTAGCAATCCTTGAGCTGGAGAACAGCTCCCATTGTGGGAGGTCCCATGCCACTGAAATCTATGCATCTTGTAGTGTATTTTGCTGCTGCTAAATGTAAACAACATGCATGTTTTAGAGGTACTGGAAACATTTTCCTGTCTCCTCCAGGGCTCACTTTGCAATTTTTTTTCAACACATTAACTTTAGCATAGCTGCACGTTCGTCCAAGATACACTGTCCCAACTGCTAGAAAACCTTACTAAAACCAACTGAAATTACAGGGCAACAAGGCTCGTGAAAGGACTGGAGATTATGTCTCATAAGGAATGGCTGAGGGAGCTGGGTTTTTTTAGTCCCAAGGAAGATCAGGGGGAATCTCACCACTGTTTACAACTGAAAGGAGGCTGTAGTGAGGTGGGGCTGGTCTCCTCGGCCATGCCTGCAGTGAGAGGACCAGAGGAAATGACCTAAAGAGGACAGAGAAGATTCAGATTAGATATTGGAAAAAAAATTTTCATTAAGGATGATCAGACATTGGAATTGGTTGCCCAGGGAGGCAGTGGAGTCACCACCCCCAGAGATATTTAAAAGGAATCTAGATCTGGCACTGAGTGATGGTTTAGTGTTTTAAAGCTTACAGTGGTAGTGCTGGGTTGACTTTTGGACTTGATTACCCTAAAGGTCTCTTCCAAACTTGAAAACTCTATGATTCTGAGTTCTCCCTATTTAATATTCTTCTCTATACTTAGAGGATTCCTGTAAGGAGCCAAGTTAAATTATTTAAATACTTGTTATTTTCTTTCTCTTCAGTATGCATGTGCAGCTCCTATTAATTGTAATGGGTACCATGTACAGTTGTTATGGATAGAATATTTGGTAATTAATATTTCTTAGCTACACCCCTAATTAGCATTTGCTTAGATTTACACAGAACACGTAGTCCTGGATTCTTATAGATGATCATTTTCATTTAGGCTGACATTGTCTCTAAACAGACTTCAGTAAAAAGTGATATAATGGGTGAAGGGACAAAGTGATGGCAATTACCATTGCCATACATGTGGTATGGCATATCACCAAATATCTGCTACTTGTCTCCAAAATAAGCCCAACTTGATAATATTTAAATTTGATTAAACCTTTTGAATTTCCATTAAAATAAATACCTAGAAAAATAATAAAGAATCGCACACTACAGATTACTATGATGTAACCCCAAACACATGACCATGCTGGCACAGTAGTAATTTGAACCAATTTTTTTTTTGCATTATTTTGCATGGCAAACCATTTGCTACAATTTCCACAAAGTTCTGACACAGAAATCTGTCCATTGTACTATATCTTAAGTACTGCTTTTATTCAAAGAATTCAAACCATACCTGGTATTCCAGCTATGAAAAGCTGAGGTACACAATATTATGAGGAGCACAACTGGGGTTGTCTAGCCTGGAGAAAAGAAGGCTCAGAGGGGATCTTATTGTTCTCTACAACTACCTGAAAGGAGGTGGTAGTGAGGTGGGTCTTTGTATCCCAACTAACAAGCCATAGGACGAGAGGAAATGGTCTCAAGTTGCACCAGAGGAAATTTCAACTGGATATTAGGAGTATATCTTCACCTAAAGGGTTGTCAAGCATTGGAACAGGCTATACAAGGAAGGGATGGAGTCACTATACGTGGAAGTATTTAAGAGATGTGTAGATGTGGTGCTTAGGGGCATGGCTTAGTGTACCTTAGTACAGGTTAATGGTTGGACTCAATGACCTCAAGGGTCTTTTCAAACCTAAATGCTTCTAGGACTCTATTAATCTGCCAAGATATACTTGTCTGAGTTATTTTTTTTCAGGCATCCCTACAATAATTCTAAATAGCTTTCTCTTCCCCTTATTCCAGTGTATCCTTCCTTTATATTCACACATTTGGTGTCATGCTGCTGGTACACTTTCATATCTCACTCTGCCCTCATGGCTACACATGCCCCTTACATTTACTGGTTACCCATGCTGGTTACATTTAGTCCAGACATGTTTTAGCACCCATCAATGTGTAAGTTTAAGTGTTCCCAATGTGTTCAGAGGGAAAAAAATCTTCAACTTTCTATGCCATGACTCATTGCTGTCTTCCCTTTGGTTTCTCTCTGTACACATATGGAGTGTTGTGTTTGCTTACCCCTAGTGCAGCCTTTTCCTGCACATAGATACATTCTACAAATGTGCCACAGCTTGGTGCAAGAATAAAAGAGAAATAACTGTCAGCATGAAAAATTCTAAATTTGATTGCTTTTATGAAAACACTATCCAATAAATGTTGTATTTGTAATAAAAGTGGAGAATGCTACCCAAAGAATCATTTGAATAACTTTTGAGACAACACTAGAGCCAGTTAAATAATGAATGTATGTATTCATGAACAACATGCATACAAAACCATTTTGATTATATTTACAGACCACTGAGATAAACTGTGCCATTTGAATGTCCAGTTTGGAAGCTTGAAAAACAACAACAAAAAAATGTATTTTTCAATATATATATTTTTCCATTTATTCAGTTCCATATTAATTTTTAAATTAATCCTAAAAAATGAGATTTTTTTCATAGGGAAAAATCTCATATTTCCTCTACCACTGGTTAACCATACACCTCCCAACAACCTAAATAAAAAATTGTGTGAACTTTTCTAATGCTTAGCGTTTGCAAAGTATTATTTTGCCGGTTCTAATCAAAAGCTATCTAGTTGCCTGTACTACAGTACATATAGCTGTGCTTGCCCTGATGCTCTGAGACACGAACAATTCCAGGCAGTGCACTCAGAAAGAGGTCTGGCAGGGTGTGAGCTGAGAGCATTAATCTGGAAATAGTTTAACTGCACATTATTTTGCGTTTCCCGGCTGTGTCCCCGCGGCCTGCAGTGACATCTAGCGGGAGCTGCGCTGCGCTCGGGGACGGGGCTGCCAGCACCGACCATCGACGTTCCGAAAATCTTGTTTTTAAATAAATAAATAAATAAATTTTTTACATGCATTCTACAAAATTTTTGTCTTGGGCAGATGTGGGAGTGGATGGCGTTTATACCTGTTATCCTTGAGGTCTTAGGTGGCATCACAAAAAAACAATAAATAGGTTATTTAGGCCAAGTTTAGCAAATAGAGGAACACTTGCCTTTCTTTGAGATGTTTCTTTTCTTTGTCACCTCCCCTGCTTTCACTACTCAATACTATCTCTAAAAATAAATCTTAGAAATAAAAATAATTTCTGTTGTATTTTACCAATAAATAATTACTTTAAAAAGTTATTTATATACATCACTTTTACTTTATATGAGCAATGTTTAGGTCTAACCTTCACCAAAAAAAATTGCTATCTAAATTAATTCAGATTTAAGTAATTTTTATTTTTAACTAGCAGCCCAAAGTAGATTGCTCACATTTGATGCTTTGCTCATAAAATATGAATCTGGATTTGGGTCTCATACTTCTCTACCTCCCAGAAGAAGATGTAAAATATAGAGGCTTTTAAAACTCACAATCAACACAATTCCACCTCACACTTGGCAGATTATTCATGTGAGGAAGCGCCCTTATTTTGCTCTATTTTCCTTCCACCCTCTTTCCACTCCTTACAGAGAAAGGCAATTCCCTGGAGGAAATCTCCTTAAAACACACAAACTACTGTAATGCAGAACAGGCTGATAGGAACGTGAACACATCAGCCTTTCCTTTGCTTAACAAAATTAAGCCTGTCAGTGTCAGGCATCATCCTGTCTGTAAAAACTATTGTAGTTGGTTACCTATGTAGCAATTTTCTAAAAATGCATATCTTGGCCTCTTTGCAAATGTATTCCTGAGTGTTGTACTTGGCTCTCTGGAGATTTGTTTGTTATTCAGCATACTTGTAAAACAGTGTCTGTTAAATATGAAGAAATTGCATTTTGTGTCTGTAATATTGCATTGCAAAATGAAAAGGTTTTCATTTTTATGAACTGTTCTGCAGCAGATATTTTTCTGTGACAGACATTCTCCTGACACTGCAGCAGAACTGACTGAGCAGACATTTATAACATACCTGAAAAATAGTCTAGGATTACGTTAATCTTTCTCAGCATCCACCATGGGAAACCATGGGAATTATCTTAAAACTCAAATTACCTTCACCACTAAAGATCTTGAAGTGTTATTCCACTTCACAGAATTCTGGAGAACTAAGCAGAGGCTCAGAAATCTCCCATGAAGTTGACAATCTAACAACATAAAAATTTTATTTGCATTAGAACACAGATAATTTTAAAATAACAAATTAAATAGAAAATATATGGAAAACATCAACAAGATGGAGAGAAGCAAGATAATTGCTCCTGAATAATTTTGGTTCAGCTTTTCTGTGGTGAGGTCTTTCAACACATTCAGACAGAAAATTTGCCCTCATGTGCTGGGCCACATGTGCTGTGGTATCTTTAATCTGCCTTTTATTTGGCTCTGAATTTGTCTGAGAAAAGGAAATTTGTACCACATTATTAATTATAATAGATTTCAAAGTATTGGAATCATGTTATAATGTATCTTGTGGAAGTAACAGGTTTTTGATATTTAGAAAAAGTACTTAAAGTAAGAAAGCCAGGACTCTTATTTGAAAAAGAATAGAAAATCAGATTAATTTATGTATATTAAATCTATATCATTAACATTAAAACCACTAGAATATACCTGCCATTATTTTGAACAGATTCCCTGCTTCTTTCTTGCTATTAGGGATGATACGGAAAGATTATCTAAGAATAATGAAAATAATTTTGTTTGGATTTGCATAGTCAGCTTATACATTTAAAGCGATGTTTTTTTCTATTACATAGCATAAAGTTATGTGGAATCAGAGAAATCTAAGAAATAGAAATATACTCAGCACATTTCTTTGGCATAGGATATGTACAGAATTTTTCCTGAAGCACATTTTTTTGTCAACTGCAGTTTAAAATTCTCTTGTGATGGCATTTCCATCATTTCCCTCAGGAAACCACTCCACTGGAGAGTGTATCATTTTGACAGGGAACTTTCCTTATGATTAATCTACGTTGGTTTTTTTTTCCATTTGGCTGATTAGCCTTAGCCACCTTTCCATGGATTTTATCACTCAGCTAGCAGTGTTGTGGCTTTATGCATTAGGACTGTTTGAATTAATAAATTTCTCCCGAATAAATACCATTAAAGTGTCAGCTCATGAGAAGGATTAGCCAAGAAAATCATTTGTATCTTCAGCTTCCAGAAGTTACAACTTTTGAGAGGAATAAACTTCTTAATTTTCCTGTTTCTCATTAGTAAGGTGCCATATACTGTATTTGGAGAAGGAGCAGCTGTCCCTCCCGATTAATAGAAAGCTATCTGAGTTCTAGGATGAAACTGGGGGGGAATGCTGAGTGCCACATATTCACTTTTCCTGCTGTGTGGTGTCACAACACCTCTCCAAGTTTTTGTACTCTGAATGTAATGCTTGGGAGGAGCTACATCAGGGCATGTAGGGCCTCAAGTTACAAGGAAGTTGTGCTGCTTCTGTTTGTGTCATGGTATCATCCATGGAGGCTTAAAACCTAAGGCAGGATTCTTGATGTGCCAAGCAGTAGAGTTGTCAGACTGAAGTGAGGAAAGGGCAGAGGGAACCTCCAGCCTCCTGAGCAGGACTTCACTGGTGCCCCAGAGAACACTCTGAGGAGACAGGGCGTACCTGGGCTGTGACTGGGTGATAACACCATGCTCATACTCAGGGCTGCAGAACCAGACTGCCCAAACTATAAATCTGTTCTCCAAGCCTTAACCATGGAAATATATAGATGTACATGTGTGAACTTGCTGTGTAAATGCAAGGTGTATTTGAGGCATCCTGGGAAAAATTCAGCACAATCATGGTGGGACTGACTGTGCACGTGCTGTATATTTGATCTATTCATGATGCATTTGACTCACTGTGGAAATAGTAAGTCCTTTATGCGTGTATTATTAGCCATTCATTATAGACCTGGAAATGCAGTAGACCTTCATCTAAATGGGAACAATGAAAGGCTAAAAGGGGAAGTCTACTGTCAATGTGGTATGACTGGCAGATTTTTTTCCTTGTTTTCTATTTGCTCTTCTTGGACCTGATTGGTTTTATGTGTTTCTTCTGTTGTCAAAGATTTGTATGTGCACATTAGTTCCATGAACTGACTCTTAACATGAGTTTTCTCACCTGGATGGACAATTGCATCTCCAGTTTTAAGCCGTATCTTCCTGAATCATGAACCATAATTTTACTACTACTTATTTACCTTACTATGACTCCCTTAGTGAATTTGTATCTTCTATATTTAAAAGTAGTACAATTGACCCAAGTGTTTTAAATATATTTTAGATAAAATTTATTGGCTTTATTGCTTCACATACCATTCCTTTTATAGCCTTTTGGAAAGAAGTAATGGAATATTTGAAGCAAGATTTATGTAAAGAAGACATTTTTTACATAGCAAGGCTAAAGATTAGGTATAAGAATTGATGATTAACATTTATGACTTCTACAGATTAAATAAAAATATAAATGTCTTTTGAGATCTAAGCAATCATCTAGAAGTCTTAATAAAATGTGTCATCAGGCTCAAATTAGATTACATGTAATGGGAAGCTACAGTTATGATATTTTCCTTATACATTCAAAGAAGACACGAACAGAAGTGAAACAGCTGGAGAGGAAAATGAAATGTGTATTTCCTCTCAAGTGAAGGAATATGTAAGTGAAAGAATATGGCAATACTAGTGCCTTCAGAGATAAAGATGATGCTTATTTCCTGGGAGAAAGGAATATATTTTCAATCTCATAGAAAGAATTTCCTTAGGAAGAAAAAATTCATACAATTAGGTTTTTTTAGAAAATAGGTAAAGAATTTGGAATATAATGTCCCATTTTCAGTAGACTTAAGAACCTTAAGAAACCATGACCAATTTTTTCAGTTCGGAATATTTTGAGACTAAATGTAGAGCTAAAGCAGAAAAGAAAAAATTGGCAAAGGTTCTTTTATTTCACATGTATAGTTCAACTTACTAATTTTGCCATTTCAGCAAAATACTTATAATAAATATTTGCATAATCCCATTATAATGAGTGAAATTATTCATGTGCTTAAAATTAAACATATACCAATGAGTTGTGGACCTGTAATCAAATGTATCCCCAAATATTTTTAAAATGCAGCATCCAAAGAAGGGCATCCATTCTGAAGCTTTTCAATAGCATCTACAGCCACATGCAATTCAATATTCTTTTTGATTTAGGAGACAGAAAAATTCACCGGTACTATACTGAGAAGCAACATTGTTGATCTTAATGTGCACTTTGGAACAATGATAAATTTGTAGCAATAACCACTTCACTGTTAAGAGCATCACAAAAGTAATTTCATGTGTGTAAGACAGAGTATGTGTGTGTGTGTGTGTGTGTGTGTGTGTGTGTGTGTCCTCTCTCATTTCTATTAGGGTTTTTCTATGGTGGACCTTTGTCCATTTCTGTGGAACTGCAGAGAGACAACATTTCTTCTCAGAACCTAAGGAAAGAGAAATGGCATCCACAGATTTTTTACATTATGTTCTTTGTTAAACTATCTCCATATTTCTCCTTTGAAAATAATAAGGCAGGAAAACCCTCCATAACTGAATTAATTTTAAAAATTAAGCAAACAAAACAAATTACTTAAAAGACATAAAATAAGTCAATCACAATGCAGCATACAGTTAACAAATATATGATGACTGTACAGATAAATGTTACCAGATAGGTGCAGAAGATCATCTTGTCCATTTTAGGTGTTGCATGTAAGGATTGAAGAAACACATACCAATTTCGCATTAAACATATTAAGGTGTCCTACTCCGTAAGGAATCAACCAGAAATAAAATTAAAATGCAGTTTTACATTCCCTTCACCATCTTTTAAATGAGGACAAACTCCATAGAGTGTCTTCAAAATAAAATTGCACAACACCATGTCTATGGAGGAATTTGTCAAAAATGAAAAAAATGAAAAGCAAATAATTTAGGGCCTAAAATTTTCTTTGCCTTAAGAAAGACTGAAATGTTTGTCATGCATGTTTGTTTTTTTAAATAATCCTGGGGGTAAATGGGGAGCATGGAGGGGAGAGGGGGAGGAGGGACCAGGTGATGAATATAATGCCAGTTGCAGTTTTCAATATATTATATAACTTGTAGAAGCATGGGGTTTACAGAGCTGAGTTTTAAAGACCAACTCCTTCTGCTGCAAACTGTAACCCAAACTGCCTTTATAACTGCATGAAATTGAGTATGTGAATAGTTAAATTAATATCAGCATGGCTACTTTTTATTATAAATGTATTATTGTACTGATAAGGAAGAGACTATAACATTAGAAGCAAAGTATGAGCCCTTCTTTCAGCATCAGAGAATGTGAAGAACACAAAAAAAATTATTCTCCTTTCAACTGTTTCTTAGACATTTATAATGAATGCCAGCAGAGTTGAATTAAATAGCAAGGGTCTTTAAAAATCTACCAGTCTGTTTTCTCCCTCTGTTTGACAGTTTCAACTAAAATTTTTTTCCTTTATCGTCCTGGTACATATCCAAAATTCCTGTTCAGCCCAACCAAAGCTTAGATGAATTAACCAGCTTAACAAGATGAATGCAGCCATCCCCTAGAGGTGTGTAACATTGCATGCCATCCCTAAGAGTGGAGACATTGACCTGTACACAGTCTGGAACACCTAAAGATCAGACTCATATACCTTCAGCATCTTTGACAAAAATGCTGGTTCTCCTTCATTAACTCTTACCTCTCTAAGTGCATCTTCACTGCCTGTGTGAGAATTTACTGAATCCATCATCCTCTAAGTGGGACAGAGTCCTTGCTGTGCTGTCATGCCATACAAGAAAAGAACGTGCAAGATGAGAACCACACAAGCTCTAGCTGACTGAAGGACCAACAAGGTTCTCTGGTCGTTGTCACATAGAAAATTGAATCTGGTTTTTAGTAAATCTTCCTTCTCAGCAAGGTCCATGCTTGCTTGGGAACCTCTGGATGCACTGCTCTGCTTGGAAATGCTTATAGAAATGAAAAACGCCCTTTCTGATGTATCTGAGAGCACTTTCTGATTTTTCTGCTTGCTTAAACCTAAATGCCAAAATAAAAACCCTTTAAATTAATACAGGAAGTAGTATTATTGTTGAGACTCATCCTCATCACCTTCACCATTCTGACATGGTAAAGATGCCTTTCAAAACCATCTCCTCACAAAATGCCATAGAAGGTACCCTTGCCAGGTGCAAGGTTACAGAAGAACCTTTAAAATCCCAATTAATATTTTTCTATCTAATGCTTCTTCCAAGGTCATGGCTCTAAGATTATATCTTATTCCATCAAAGATAGGATTCACCCAAGCTAGTCTCTGATATTACATTTTCCCTATTCTGGAAGAAGGTTAAAAATCCTCCTTTTCCTGACACACCTCTGGTAGCCAGAAATACAGGTGAAAAATATCATACTTGTTGGTCTCAGGCTTGCTTACATACAGGTATCTGTCAAGGTCATGAATTACCTGTGACTGCCAGCTTGCCAGACTCAGCCTCTTTCAGCATTGTGCTATGCCATTGAAATATTGAAATAAAAATGGAAAATGATAACCTGATCAGAAAAGCATTGACCCGTAAACCTGTAACTTTACACATTGAAATTGAAGGGAGAGGACAAAATATGACACCTCAAAAGACACACCTGACCAGACCTTGGTCATGATCAAATAGAATTAATATCATACCACTGGTGTGCAGCACTTGCAACATTTACCAAATAGTAAATTACTAGGGGGACAAAAATCAGCCTGTATTTGTCTGGCCATTTTTAACCATCAAACCAATGTAGGAGACCTATGCATCCTGGGTTGGTAACTTCTGAACACAGCAAGAACCTTCCTGTGGTCCTAATCTTCTATAACAGGGAGGGTGTGTTAGGGGTCCCAACAGCTTATGGCTTTATAAAGAAATGAAAGTCCTTTCTGGTAGAACATTGATTCCTACACAACTCACCAGGCACACAGACAACCACCCATTAGCAAGTCTGCAGCACACTGCGATAAGGTTAACCACAGCTTCATACATTTCATTTGTATTTTGGGTCTGAGTTCCATGCATTTCAGATCTGGAGTTTTCTCTTAATATACCTTGATAACAATTACATATTTTTGTCTGTCTTCTAGCTATATACACCATATAAATTTTTTTAAAAGCCTAATAACCACTAAGCAACAGATAAAGAAGACTGATAACCATTTGCAGGGGAGCAGCTGGTCCCTGCATGACCTGGGTTTTACCTGATTCTTATTCCTCTCCTCTCTTTTCTCACACAATTGACAGTTTTCCTTTTAACAATGTACTGGAAATGCCAAACCAGAGCTAGGTTTAGGTACTTCAGATTTGCCTAGGACACCACATTGGCTCTAATAACAGCTTCCCGATTCTGGTTCACATTTGCCAAAAGTAGTAAACCAGCCTATTGATCTCTGCCTCCTACCTGTATATTCAGATGATGTCAATATGGCTGTTCATTAGCTCCTGAATATGAAGTAATGATCAAAACTAAACATCTCTTCTAGTCCTTTATTAGCAGAAAGACAAATCACTACTCTCTATGGCTCTTACCCTATCTTATAGCCTCAGAGATAATTTTATCTTTAGCATTAGGGAACTAAAATCAGTTACCGCTGCTGAGAAGGCTTGAGCTGTCTCTGAGTCACTTCTGCCAGCCTCTGAATTCTGTTCAGCAATTCCTCACTGAAAGTAAGCCTATTTTTTAGAAGCATTGCAGACCCCAGAGTAGGCAGATGAGACTGCAATGATGATGTGTTGCATTTAAAATAAAATTCCTTTGCTCCTCCAGTCTTTTTGCTTTTTTCCTAACTTGGTTTCAAAATGTTTCTTCCCAAATTTTCCATTGATCTGAAAGGCAAGAGGAAATGTCTGGAACTTTGAATTGCTCATCAACATTGCCTCCTGTACCCTGTATCTGGGCTTCAGAAAGCTTGCTCTTGGATTAGAGCAGCTCCTACCCACAGTAAACAAACCAGGGAATATAAAGAACTCAGTCCTAGTCTCAAGAGGCTCATGGCAAACCCTGCTCACATCCTGGGCTGATGCCACTTCATGCACTGCTGGGTGACTGGTATATAAGTTCTGCCTTCAAGGAGAAAGCCACATGCCACCCTACAGTTTCTGTAAGGAGTTTACTATGTCCTTCTTGTTGACATGATCAATTCTACCAGATATAAATGTGAATTGAATTCTGGCTCACAGATTTTACTGTTCACATCTCTGAGACAAAAAAATTGCCACTCAAAGGTTCGTCAATGATGTAGAGCCAAGGTAATAAATACAGGACATTTTAACCCTTATGTCTTTGCCCAGGTCCAGCCAAATCCTGTATTACAAAGGGATGTGAGAATTACCCACCAGTCATAAATCTTTCAGGAAAAGGAGAACCAATTCTATGGTATTTACATGAAATCCTGCCAAAAAAATAGGTAAGAGGATTTTTTAAAAAAATCCACAGTTTTTCTTTATACCATACACAGGAAAGTCAAAACAAATAGAAGTGCACAATTTATTTTTTTTTTACTTAAACTAGTCACCTATAAACTACAATTTTATTTTTAATCCTCTTCTGTTTAAACAGCAGACCTATTTTTGTGTAGAACTTCTGTTGACAATTTTCCTCCAAGTGCTTTGAATGTGTTCATAATAAGACCGTTAGTTTAGTGATTGCTGAACTAATGTGATGTAAGGAATGAAAAGAATGATTCATTTCTTACTCTAAAGCTTTAAATACAAATTAACACAAAGAAAAAGCCCCACTAATCTTCTTTGGGGGGGATTTAGATGCTACAGTATTACACAGTCTACTTTAAAGCAATAAAAGAAATAACCTTAGAAAATTAAGCGAAATGAATTTTCAATTAATTCCAGAAATCTCGACAAATGCATTTTGAAAGAGTAAAATGCAACTTTGTTCAGTATAAATTGAAATTGCCTTTTGTGCTTAATATAGTTCACTTATAATTAGCTGAAGATTTTGTTCTGGTTTGAAACAAAGTTCCATCTTGAGATTACTGTGTACTGTGTACACAGAACTTTTATCAAGAAAGGCTGGTGCTGCAGGGTTTGCTTTGACAGCCTTTTCATTAGCTTTATAGGAATGAAAAGTGAAAGAACACAGCTGGTTTTAACAATGAGGCATGTTCAACATTAGACCAAAACACATTAGATATTGCAAAAATATTGCACATTATATTTATAGCTCCATGGAAGTTTTTGAAATTCATGCTGATGCTGCTCTAATCCAGCTTGTTAGAACAATCTATCCCCTAATGATGGAATTCGATTTCACTTTGAGAAACTGCTTTTTAAACTGGTAGCAGGAGGGCTGAATCCAGAGCACTGATAAAGAAATAATGAATTCAAGTATACTAGTGGTGTAATTTGAAGGTCTCTATCAGATGCTGAAACTACATTTGCAGTGGTCTATCTGTCATTATGCCTCACTGTTTCTGAAAATGCCGTTCCAAGAACTTCCTGGCATTCAGCCATGGGGTCCTTCAGATTATGCTTATAGTAAAAACATTCATGATGAGATTCCCCAAATATATTTAAACAGCTGCTCCAACATAAGAAAAGCATTGCTTCATCTCCTACTAATTTCTTCATCTCCTACTCATTGCTTCCTCCACCTTAAATAATCCAAATTCCATATATTCTGCTGAACACCCAGACACACAAAAAGTCACTCACATCTTCAGGCCCCCAATCACTGTAGCACTTAAACCTTTGCAAATAGATTAATCAGTCAGGTTGGTTTGGTTTGGTTTGGTTTCATTTCGTTTCGTTTCGTTTCGTTTTGTTTGCTCTGTGACATGGGGCCTTTTTTAACTACTCAGAACACGCCACACCAAAGACAGCAGTTACTCTTTCTAGGCTACTGGCTAAAATCTTCACTAAATGTTCCCTGCCCAGATGGCACACCATGCCTGCTCCTGGCAAACAGAATGGCAGGTGATCCAGGCCAAAACCACAACAGTTAAACAATATGGATGATCACATGAGAGTGCCAGACTCAAGTCCTGAATTGGTGCTTTAACTCCAGCCAGGAGCCAAGCCCCAGGCAGCTGCTTGCTCACTCTCCCACCAGTGGGAATGGGGAGAAAAATGGAAGGGTAAAACCTAGAACACACGAGTGTTGAGATAAAGGCAGTTTAACAGGGGGAGAAAAAGCCACACACACAAGGAATGAATTCCNGCACACACAGCAAAGCAAAACAAGGACTTAATTCAGTACTTCCCATGGGCAGGCAGATGTTCAGCCATCTCCAGGAGAGCAGGGCCCCATCACATGTAATGGTGACTTGGGAAGACAAACACTGTCATGCCAAACATCTCCCCCTTCCCGCTTTTTCCCCTCACTTTATACACTGAGCATGATGTCACATGGTCTGGAATGTCCCTTTGGTCACTTGCGGTCTTCTGTCCTGGCTGTGTCTCATCCCAATATCCCATGTACCTCCAACTTCCCTCCCAGCATGGACATACAAAAGGCAGAAAAGGCCTTGGTTCTGCATAAATTCAGCAATAACAAAAACATCTTTATATTATCCTCTCTGTGTTCAGCACAAATCCAAAACCTAGCCCCACACTGGACAATGTGAAGAAAATTAACTCTACCCTAGCCAGAACCAACACACTTACATTAGAGATTATACATAGGCCTGCTTCTGATTTACTACAGAAGTGAAAGCATATTGATATCTAATGTGTAACAGGTTGCTCTTTATGATGTTTGGAAGAGATTGCAATCTGCCACTGAAATATCAAATTCCTTCGAGATTGAATCTTTTTTTATCTCGTATGTAATCAAAAGAAATTCAGTGAAAATAACTTTCAGTGAAAATCTCAGATAATACTCTTGTGTTTCATTATTTTTCCTTATATTTGTAGTCAAATTTTGAATCCATTATTGTGAGCTTGACAATAAACAACAGTTGAAACTGAAATAAGATTATTATTTATAAATTCTGCGAAATATCTTTGTCTACCCAGTGGTGAATGGATAGATGGTATTGAATGTACTATCTATATCAGAACACAATCCTATGTCATTAACAATGAAATTATGAACATTTTCTATATGTGAGGAATATGTTGTATTGCTGAGCCCTGGAATGCCATTTCATTATTTTCTAGTTTGATTCCACTGTTAGCCACCAAGATAACCTGGAAGGCTGTCTGGTGATCCCCTGTGAAAGTTCAGTCTCCATACAAGCATGAGTATCAAAATTTGCTTGTATAATTGTCTTGAAAAAAGACTGTTAATAATTAGGTATTATATAAATATTTTAACCTATTTAGCATTAGCACCAGTACATGTACTCAAGGAGCACAAATGCTGGGTGTAAACTTACTTGATAGACTGTGAAGATATAAATAATGGATATTTACAAATACTTTGGGTTTCAAATCAGAAATTGCTACTATTAAGATAGTCAGGGTACACCTGTGGTTATATGAAGCCATTAGGCATAGCTTTTTTTTTAATTATGAGTGAAGATACTGTACTAACGGTGGCATACGAAAACTTGACAAAATTTTTGATCTTCTATTTTCCATCGCCCTAAAAACTAGATTGATTTTGTAAATAAAGGATAAGAGTATGATCTTGGTGCTTGTTTAACTCAACAGTTGGGTGTCAGCAATAAAAAATATTAAATATGAGAAGGCTTGAAAGGTGGATATTCAGTGTAGCCAAGCTCCCTACTTCATCACCTACTACAATCAGTCGCCTTTCTGCAACTTGTGGTTGATGTGTATGTTTCAAGAACTACTTAGCAAAAATGGGAATTAGCTTCTTTCATGCATTGTGTGGAGTCTGTTTACTTGCAATAAGGGTTATTTCTACACAGACTAAAGTGCATGATTTGATATGCATCTTTAGCTGCATTCATTCATCATGTGTTATTAAAGCTCAGGTTTGGGTTTCATTTTCTAAAGACCAGATTTGTCTTGGCAGAGACATTATTGTTACATCCTGTAACAATTTTTTTTGGCTTAAGTATTTATGAAACCAAAGTATGAAGTGAAAATACAGTTAATGACTCTAATACCAGAAGTCTGTTAACAGATACAAGAAATATAGATCCAGNTACACGGATCTGAACTGTTACTGTATACATAATCTGTCAAGATAACATTAATCTTTACGTACAGTGTTTCATTTCATATTAATGCAGAAATATGTGAAATATCTATTTATTGCAAATACAAACATAAAAGCATTGAGATAGTACAAATTTATGATCTAATTTATTTTTTCAAAACAAAGCTATGAATAAAGAAATAAAATTAAGCAACTGACCTATGAATAATACCTCTTTATATAAAATATTACGTATGCTAGCATCAATTTTACTGAAAAAACTATTCTTACATTTTGCTGGAGCATCTTGCAATATGAAATATTTATATGAATAGAAATACACATATTATTTGACAGTCACGGGTATACAGAATTCACTACTATGAGACAATGTCATTGATCAGTTGCTGAAAGAACTGAATTATCATTTAGATTACTGAATATTCAAGTGTATAAATGAAGTAAATAATGCATTACAAATGCATAACAGAATCCAATAAGCCATTCTTGCTAATGTTCAATCTGTTTTAGCCAAACTTGAGTGAATGAATAAATAAATAAATAAATGGACTTTGAAATGAGCCTTATGAGCCAAGACAGGAGGCCTCCAATTCATCAAGACATAACCAAGACATGCGACATGCCCTGCTGGGGCTGGACTAGTGAGTGTGGCCATCTGGAACAGTGCTTTGTCTCTGACAACTGCAATGGGAGATGATCTTTACTGAAAGTAAGTGAGCCTGGACATGTCTTGTTGTCCAGTTAGCTTTCCCCACAGCAGCCCTCACAGTGCTGTACTTTGCATTGATAGCAACAAAGGTGTTGATAATAAAACAGCATTTTAGCTACTGCTGAGGATCTCTGGCACAGCATCAGTGCTGCCTCTCTAAAATTCTGCCCCTCACCAGTAGGCTGGGGGTGGGCAAGACCCTTGAAGAGGACACAATCAGGACAGCTTACCCAAGTTAACCAAAGGGATATTCCAAACCACATGACACCAGCTCAGGTATAAAAGCTAAGAAAAGTAGAAGGAAGCCAGGAGCATTTGTTTTTCACAGTGTTAACCTTCCAGAGCAACCACTACACAGCCTGCAGCCCTGCTTCCTGGGAAGTGGCCAAACATCACTGGTCAATGGAAAGTAGAGAACTTTTTTTTCTCCTTGCTCATGAAAATGCAGCCTTTGGCTTTTGCTTTAGTAAACTGCTTATCTCAACCTATGAATTGTCTTCCACCTTATTTTATCTCCCCTGTCCAGCTGAGAAAGCAGAATGGTAGAGAGGCTTGGTGAATACCTGGCATCCAGCCAAGGTCAACCAACAACATTGAGCCACTTCATGTTAACTCAGCAGATTTAATTTCTGCCAGAAGAAAGAACAAAGTCATATAACCAAAGTCAATGGTTGAGTAACTTTTTATTGAGTAATAATTATTGAGTAACTTAGCAAATAAATTATTAGATTGTACCTGAAAACAAATAGGAAACCACTGCACTTATCACATCAGCATATCTACTACATTACTATGCCAAAAATGTGTAATAATCCAGAACTGCAAGAGGATGTTATACTGTTGCACTTTGCAGTCCAAAAAGGGAGTTGTAGGGGCCTAGCAACACTGAAAATTATTTACAACTTTATACTAAATACCCACAGAAAAATACTTGAGTGCTGATACAAGAAATTTAAGAGAAAAAGCCCACAACTACTACCTCCTTCTTGAGTGATTGACTATGGAATGAAAAATATTAGTATAGGTGACAAAGTATGATTCAAAGTAGGTCAAAAAAGTAAGAACCATAATTTATTTCACACTTCACAGTTTCAGTTTTTTTAATTGTTCTCCTTAGTAAAACAAATCAGTAAAATCAATAAATACCTTTCAGTTAGCTGCAGGGAAATCCTGATAAGTATAGAGATTGTTTAAATATGATTTTATTTTTCTTGGGTTTCCTATCAGATATGACTGTAAGTAACAGCATGTGTCTGTGAATCAGACATAGACCCTCTTCTACTGTTGGAATAGAGCAGTTCTTCCATAATTTTGTGTCAACTTTTTTCAGGACAGAAAAACTCTTGAGTTTGTTAAAAACAGAAGAATTAATATAGATGCCACAAGCACTGAATGTAGAACTAGCTAACTTCCAATTTTGGATATGTTGATAATCCTGTAATGCTAAGGAATTTGACAGTGGTAAGTTGTCAATTTTTTTGTCACCATTGCATAGGTTTATTTCTTTGTCAATAATATATATTTGTCTAATCTATATGTATATATAGTGATATATGTTCTTTTCTTACAAGCTGTGTTTATCCTTGTATATTGATAAAACTAAACCAAGAATTACTAATGAGGACATGTCAAATGGTTCCTACTTATATAATCTTTCCATAAAACATATGAAGTAGGAAAACATGTTTGTTTGACAAATGAATCAGGCATCCAAAGAAGAAATTTTGAATGTGCTTTGGTGAAATCAAGATACTTGTTATTTCACCATCAGAATACCAAAACCAATAAAGACTACTAGAATTATAGGAACAGTTGTGATACTTGTTCATAATTTTTCCTCTTTCTTCTGTAAGACATTAATCTTAGAACATCTTTGTGTGATACAGAGACAGTGAACTACAAGAAACAGAGTACTATTAACATACACTTTAAATATTCATGTGGACACGATGTAGGACAAGTTTGGTTTCAGAAATTAAAACTCGTTATAACTTTAGATGAAATTGATTGGGTAGTTGCATACAGTACTTCATCCCAAAAGGATTACTTCGTCATCATTAAATACCGTGAGCCACTCTTTTCCAGAGAACCTATTAAGAATATTTTTTTACCTTTGTATTTATGTATATGATATGCCTTCTAGAAAATACCATCGTGCATTTTCTATTCCTGTTATTTCTTTTAACTTCTGCAGCATAATATCTATGTATACAAAACTTCCTGAAGTATATGTTCAGACAACCAATTACTAATTACAGAATGAGTTAGATGGCATTTAAGATATATCAGTTCTTGTCTTTTTATTTCTGTGAAGCTTATTGGTAAACCACACAAGATAAAAACACCTTGTTAAGAATTTTTAAAAAGCATTTCCTCATTTCTTCCTCTTTTGCCTTTTTTCACTTGCAATCTAGTTTGCTGATAAAAATAGTAGATTCCTAGTTTGTAAATTGTGCTACCTTTGTTTGCCAACCAGAAGAAAGACATTCTTACCAGTTCTAATGTGCCTTTTGCAGTACTTGTGAAAGCATGAGATTGATGACCTTGAAATCTGACCTTTTCCACCACCAAAGGATGGGGGTGGTGAGAAGAGGCGGAATTTGAAATTCTCCACATTCCTTTACAAGAGTTAAATCACAATACATTGGCAAACAGTGCTTTAAAGGACCAGCTCAAAGCCTTATAATAAGGCCATTGAACTTTGCTTAAAGCCATGAAAAACACAGAAATTGACCAACACATTACATAACAGAGACTTTGTTAAGTAGTACTGCCCATACGCACCTGAAAGTTCAGGACATATTGAAAAAATAATGGAAGGAAACTGTACCAGGTATTTCAATCCTTTGATTTTCTATTACATATTTGTACTCTGTAATCACCAAAATTTCATATTTCACAAATGGTAAATTAATGAACATACACAATTGGAACTTTTTTTCTCTTGAATATCCACAAGACTTCCTTGCAAATAGCATGTCAATTATTAGCTGTCCTTTGTACCACTGAAATTTGTTCTATTAAAGGACTAATCACCATTTATGCTACTGTTTGGTTTTTCAGACTATCACAGATTTACTGTAGCACTGATTTCTACTGCAAAATGAACTAAGGCTGCCTTCCAATATCTCCCCCAGCCCAACATAACAGGATCAGTCACTGTACAGGGCTATACTGTGGTTCTATAGGCCAGAAGTTTAGGCCATTTTTATTATTCTATAGGCTAGTTTGTATAGGCCATTTTCATTAGTTAATAATAATCCATTAGCCTAATAGAGAGACGCTTAATCTTCAAAAGTTTGCAAACTTTTGAAAGTCAGATCAAAAAATTTCTCATTCAAGTACTTTGTTGACTGTAGAAAATTTTGTGCATAATGTCATGAAGGTTATACAATATCTGTAATCCTGTGAGTTGGGGAGTGGTGTCTATGAGACATTTTTTTAAAATATCAAAACAATAGGCAGAGATACTGAATGCCATACCTATGAATATTTTTGATTAAGGAGAGTTGGGTAAATTGTCCTTACTTCTCATCTCAGTTTTTCATAGTGGGCTGTTTTGGGTTTTTTTTAATGCCTACGTTGTCTTCTTCCATGGTATATGTAGTAAAGATAGGGTCTGGTGGGGAGACTTTGGGGGAGAGAGTAATTTTCTCTATAATCCTTGTTATTATATCAAAAGTGATAGTTGAGGACTTAGAGCTGAAACAATATTTTATGAAAGTATCATGTTGAAGTTTTTGCAGGTTTCAAAATATTTAAATATGTAAATTTCAATGAAGAGACTTCAGATTTTTTGATAGCCTAATGATTTTAAGCATCTCATTTCTAGTCAAACACTGACAAAAGATGTTCAGATTGCAGTGTGAGATGGTTTCTATGGTTACAGTTGTTTCCTAGCATTTTAGTGACATCTTTTGTGAGCATTGGCTGCTTCACTTATTTGTCACTAATGTATGTGTAGAACTATAGTTAATAGCCTTGGGCGGACAATTTTTTTTTCTCTGAATGGTGGTATTGTTTTTTAGCAGCATTTTTCAATAAGGTGACAATGCACTAGAATACTAATGGTATGTATGGTATTTTAAGATGTCAAGTTTTCAATAAAATGGTAATGAAAATTTTGCATTTCATTTAATAGCTAAATATTCATGAATTTTTCACAGCGTGATCAAGTGAGCAAAAAAATAAAGGAACTGTATAATGTGTAATACTAAACATCATAAATTTAACTTCTTTTTATAGAATCAACTCAAGACTTTTTAATAGGTAGCTCTTTATAGATTTAAACCAGCTATAATAAAGGTATAAGAAACTGGAACTTTAAATTAATTTAATTCTTTTATATATATCTTGTTTATGTTGAAATGTGAATGAAACACACATTGTGAATAATATTCTACATATGCAGAAAAACTTATGACTAAAGACTGAGCATTTATGTGTGATAAATGAGGGTACACAAACATATATTCAGATGAAAAGACCACTCTAAGTTTGTGGCTATTTTGTCAAAAATGTTTTTCATTTATTTCAATTTATTTAGACACAGTGTTAAAGTATGTTCAGCTAAGAAATGGGGTGCAGCATTATAATTTGTAGAGTATAGAGCTATCAATTCCTCAGCATATTACAAGTTCAGTTCTGTTTCTATGTTAGACAGTAGGAGTTTACCATTGCCTTTTTTAGAAGCAGAATTAGGTTATCAGGTGAGTTAATTCCCTATAAATTGCCAGTGCCAGTAACCATATGTGTAGTGATTTGTGACATGATCCCCCTCTTTAGTCTGTATGTACAAAGCTCTCTTTTGCTGAAATGGAGTCGCTCTATGTTGGGCATTTTTTGTCAGCCAAGTCAGTATTTTAAATGTAGATTTTTAAAATGCAAGTATGAAATGCATTATTCAGCAGCAACACTGGGCTAAGTGTTGTTTCTTCTCTGCATCTGAGGGAGCTTCATATGGATTCAATTCCAAATCATGAGAACCTATACCATGCAGCATCATCAACTCTATCACTCTTGCACAATTGCAAGGCATATTTTTCCTCATCTCTAATTTCTTTTTTTTTTTTTTTTACAGGCTGGTTTGTTATTTCAACCTATTTTTCAAATTATTCTAAATATATTCCCCTAAAAATAGTATAAGGTTATTTATATGCAGCATCATATCTCCCAAAAGACTTGCTTAGAATCATGCTTAGAGATGAATCTTGTTTAGACATGCTCTAGAGCAATGGTATAGTTAGTTTGCTCCATTATCAACCTGTTGGTTGGGCTGATTTCAAGACTTACAGCAAATTACATGATGCAAATTGCTGGGACAACATAGGCAAAATCAAAGCAAGGGACAGAGAGATCAATTACGTATACATGGATGCAATAACGTGCATGCTTTGCATAGAGAAGCACTAATGCTGTGGAGAAGGAAACTGTTCCTGTTTAGAGCACCAATTCTCATTTCATGGCTGTCAAGACAGCTAAAGGGCCACAAAAAGCCAAAAGCTTCCAGTTACCTGGTGATTACTTCTGATGAAACTGTTTGCTCTAAGCTACCCTCCTGACTCTCATGACATGCAGTTGAACTGAATTCTTTACAAAGATATGGCCTGTGTTCACAATGAGAAAAATTTATTTTGGTTTTAATATGCCTGAATAGAGATAAAAGAGTAGAAAAATCAGACCTTAAATCTAATTTAGATCCTGGCTTCCTTCCTGACCTTTGGAAAATTGTTAAATTTTTCACCTTATAGTGTTTTTGCATATTTATTTAGTCTCTTTTTCCGGTCTCATTTTAGGGAACTGTTATTTATTAAGATGGCTAATTGACTGAGGCTTTGATTTGAGTGGTAGAATTATCCAAAGGTCTCTTGCTAATTTGCTTCTAATAGAAACTGTTTGAGGTTTAGCAGTAACACAATTAGATCACATGCCCATCAAATGCATCTGCTTGAGTGACTCAGATATTCTTAACAGAGGAATCAAATTCAGTGCTTACAGATAGGATTGGCTATATATGTCTTCTTCCTTATAATTTATGCATCAGTATGCCAGCATAACCCAGAGCAATGGCTTATTATGCCAGTTTGAAAGGAGGACTAATATATTAAGGGATTTTTTATGTAATCACCATCTGATAATTACACCTTCTAATTTCTAACTAAAATAGAGTAAGAAAGGTTCTCAATGATGATATCTTCAGGAGAAGAAAGCTCACTTCCTATATGTTGTAAAAAGCCAGATCTTCATGAGTTACACTCTAATACTCTATGTAGACATGTCATTTTGATTTCCCGGTTTGCACGCCAAAGGAATTGACTAAGCACAATAGAATAAATACCCAAACCAAACTATATGTCACAGAATTATTGGCTGAGTGATTTTGGATTTGACATACATTCCTCATTAACCCCTTCATTCAAAGATCCTCTTGTTCTCAAGTTTCATCTCAGACTAGAAGTAAAATGCACCATTATTGCTGGATCAGTTCAGTTCACCGTTAACAACTCAACAATTTGAGTAATCAGAAAAGACTGCGAAGAAACTTAATATCCAGAAGTAAATTCAGTGTAACTGGTGCAAGTGCACGGTATTTGGATATAAGATATGCACTCTTTCATTGGTAGAAGCTTAGGTATAATCTGTCAACCATGTCAGTAGAGTTCCTTTAAACAAAAAAGGTTTGGCTTTTCAGAGTGCTCTGCAAAGTGTAAAAATCTAAAATGAAAAATCCCCCTTCCAGCAGAGGCAGTAATGTTTTGGATTTTTACATTAACATAGCAAAGGCTATAATGAGATGTAAGTTTCTACCTGCAGTTCAAGGCATCTTTTAGAAAACAAGAGATAATGGCCCATTATTGTATTGAGCATACCGCATTGTATCATTGAGCAGAAAAGTATTATCAGGTTTTTGACTGAGTAATCCTTCAGCAAGATACATATTGTCAAAATGTCCCTGGAAGGATTTTTTCTGTAGAAGGATATGCATATTGATGAAGTGTATGCTGACAATATATTATTTGTGGACCTGAGATAAATTTAAACAAACATATAACCTTTTCTTTTCTACAGTGCTGAAAGCTATCTCAGTCTTTATATCCAGATTGTACTGAGAGTGCCATACTTAGGACATCTGTTGCTGCAATAGTTCATAAGATGTAGTGGTTGTCCTCTCAATATACCAAATGCTGAGTACAAGCAAAGGTGCAATGATAAGTCTTGAAGTGATTTTTTTTTAATGCCTCAGTGCACAGCCTGCCTCTAAGCTGACACACATGATATGTCATGGAGACATAGCCTACCACATGCCACTACATGGCTTTTTCTTCAGGTGTTTTTCTTCTGCGTGTTCTTCCTGGGAGTATGGTGAAATACAATTAATAAAGCTGAAGACAGGCTTCTGTTAGAACTGAGGAACATTGCCCCTCCATGCTGTTTTTAGGAGAGAGAGAAATCTTTCTTCAGAATTTATGTTAAAGCTTCACATCAGACAAAGGAATATTTTGTCTCTGGGAAGTTCAACCTGCTGCTCCAGTTCGTTATACTTATTAGAAGGAGCAGGTACTATGTGGTGGTTCTTAAAAACCAAAGAATCCCCAGACTGCTGAAACTGTACTTTTCAGTTTGTTGTTTGTTTTCTGTGGTTTCAGAGGTGTATTGGAGGTCCCACCAAAACACCTGTGGGACTCATGGCCATGCAGTGTCACAGGCTAAAAGCAATTCTTAAATTACACCTGGCCTCAGAAAAAAATAGGATATCTGATGCACTCAGTGTAAGATTGAACATTTGACTGATCTGTGTACATGAAACCCCACATCTTCCATGCCACACAGTGTTCTGCAACCTCTGCAATTGTATTACAGCAATATCACTCACAGCAGTATAGGCATGAACTCTGTGCTATACAAATGAGAAGAAAAAAGTGTAGTCAAGATATCTTCCAAAATATTTTCCCACTCTTATTTAAGTAGCTGCAATTTTCATTGTAGACCTTTTTTTTCAATCTGTATTTCTTTATGCATACACTCTTTGGTTTTTTTAAGACTAGAAGCTGGTTTTATCCTTTCCTATACAGAGATACTATCTTGTGTTTTATAAATGTTTAGAACAGCAACTATTTTGCCACCAAAGCTGCTTGTAGAAAGTCTATGAAATTTTTTAAGATGTAAGTGAGGATACCAAAAAAGATTGGAGATTAGTCAAAAAAACATGGAATAATCTCTGGAAAATCATGAAATCTTTCTAGAAAATTTCCTTCCTCAAACATTCTCCAAATCCTGTTTCTGCCAAGGATTATTTTTACAAGACAGCTATCTGCTAATGGAGAGGCCCTCCATGATGCTGTGCCTGCTACTGACAGCTAAGGGTTTGTTTTTTCCTATTCACTATTCATAGTACATTTTGAATTGTTTTTGTGCCCATGAAACTGAAGACTAACAGTCTCTGGAGCCAAGCACAGTCTCTTTGTTGGGTAGAAATAACACCTACAGGAGAGGATGGATGTGCTCAGTGTCCCAGCAAGTGGCTTGAGATGAAGTGATATTGGCAGGATTCATACTGAAATAATTACAAAACATGAATGCCACATGTGCAACTGCTGCCTGGCTGTTTCTGTGCTTCTATCCTTTTGTTAAAAAATGTTATCTTAAAAAAATACTATTGACCTTGATCTCGTGCCATTGCTATCTGAAAATTGCAGGGTCTTACAGATCTCAGGATCAAAGGGGAGGATGATTGTTCTGCCAAACACGAAGCTTTTGTAATGACAGTGTTGTGTATTGCTTCTACAGAACAAGCTTTCTGTTTAGCTTATCTTGTAAACTAGCCATACCTAGAAGCTTGGTGACATGCTGTCTTCTTCCCAAAACAATCTGAGAAACTATTAACAGCAGTTGCTATCCAAGTCTGTCAGTTATTAATAGCAGGTTGGCATATTTTCAGTTTTACTCATTTGAGTTGTGCTATTACAGAGTTATATGGGATTTTCTTTATGTTAGATATTCACGCTAGATATTGTGATATTAAAATGAAGAAAAGTACTGTCTCAAGACAGTTGTAGGCAGGCTTCCTCAATTCTGCCAGTACTTCTCAATCCTAGTTTTGCTAGGATAGTTGTGCTATTCCTTTTAGTCAGTCCTGGGTTTGCCAACGAGAACTCATGCCAGATGAGCAGTGGGTTTGTGATAAGAACTTTTGAAAATTAGTATGAGATAATTTTCACCTTAGAAAGAATTTGAATCTAGTCTCAAAGTGTGATGTTGATACCTACATCATCTCTTGTTCCCGCTTTGTGGAAGAATGCCAAGTTCTTCTACCATGACCTTCATTCTTATCAGTATTATGTGCCACTCTACTTTTATCAGCACAAGAATAAGATCATTACAAGCATGTTAATAATGGAGTAATGAAAGTTAAATTAAAGGCTTGACTTCACCAGAAAATTTTTAGTAGCAGTGTAGATGAGAGACAAGGAAAATGTCTTAGTAGTTATATTATGGTCTGAAATTAGAAACAAGGACATTACTGAAGCTGTCATTGAATTCCTTGATATAATGCATTGGATTCATTCCTGAACTGGCATCACTATTGAGGCCCAATTGCATTTCTTAATCCAAATACTCTTTAGGAGAAAGAACAGCTACCATTATCTCTTTGGTAATCTTGCACATTTTGGAATTACTGGCTATGCATCCTTTTAAAATCTCAGTTATGATCATATACTTGACCCTTTAATAAACTCACTGTTCTAGGACAAGCCTGGGAATTGTTTTAAGAAATGCATTTTCTTGGCAATACTCCAGAAAGTCAAGCATTTGGTACTTGGCCTCTCAGTCCAAACTATTTAACATCCTACTCCTTCTAATGTAGCAATTTCTTTCCAGAGATGTTTGAGCACTGAAAGTATACTGTTATTGAATTGGATTTCAGTTTAAGTTCCTCCATTTTTGTTCCTAATATTGCTTAGCCTTTTCTCTCTGAAGATTACTTCTCTCCTAGTACACCCTTTTTCGAGTTGTGCCTTTCTCAAAGGTACTAGATGGAATCATTTTGGTAGCCAGATTCCCTTTAATAGTTTCTTTCCATTTCTTGGCTCTTGTAAAATATAGCCAGCCTTAGTCTTTAGTATAGTGCCACACAGGCACTGCACCCAGTGACTGTCTAGCACTGGTTTTCAGAATTTGAAGAAGCTAAATTTCTGTGATTCTATCCCTTCTTCTATCAGCTTAGCCAATACAACAGTGTATTGCCTTGATTCTGGACCACCAACATTCAAGGTGAGTTGTAGTCTG
>VZTZ01041024.1:1246-23955 GCA_013400955.1 Drymodes brunneopygia
TTGAGATTCATGCCCCTCCATTTGGTATCATATGTTCAGAGAGAACACATTAACACATTGGTATCTGATATGGGGAATAGGGCTGTTTTCCCTCCTTTCATTCCTCTCTACTTATTTCTTTCCCTTGCTTTCCTCCCTTCTCTCTAGTCATGGCAGTGACTGAAATGCAGATACTAATTGTATGAAATTTAGCAAAAGCCAGTCCTGGACTCTGCATGGCAACCCTGGATGTATGGACAGACTGGGGAATGAGAGGCTGGAGAGCAGCACCATGGAAATGGACCTGGAGGCCCTGGTTGATGGCAAGCTGACCATGAGTCAACAGTGCCATGAGTCAGGAGGGCCAAGCCTGTCCTGGGGGGCATCAGGCACAGCATCACCAGCCAGGCAAGGGATGGAATTGTCCTGCTCTGCTCTGAGCTGGGGCAGCCTCACCTCGAGTGCTGAGGGCAGTTTTGGGCACCACAATATAAAACGATATTAAGGTGTTAGAGAGTATCCATGGAGGGCCATGAGGATGGTGAAGGGTCTTGAGGGGAAGCTGCATGAGAAGCAGCTGAGGTCACTGGGTCTGTTCAGCCTGGAGGAGACTGAGAGGAGACCTCATGCAGTTTATGGCTTCCTCACAATGAGAACGGAGGGGCAGACACTGACCTCAGTGACCAGTGACAGGACCTGAAAGGACAACATGAAACTGTGCCAGGGGAGATTTAAGTTGGATATTTTAAAAAAGGTTCTTCACCTAGAAGGTGGCTGAGAATGGGAACAGCTCCCCAGGGAAGCAGTCACAGCACCAGCCTAAGAGAGTTTTAAGAAGTGTTTGGACAGTGCTCTCAGGCACAAGTTGTGATTGTTGGGGTTGTCCTGTGAAGGGCCAGGAGCTGATGGTCCTTGTGGGTCCCTCATAACTCAGGATATTTTAAGATTTCATGATGCTATGAAATCTATCTTTTCCATTATGAGATATGCAGTGACATCTATCTACTACACCTTAATGCCCAGTCAGTAAAATATGTTTTCTCTACTCAGAGAGTGAATGTATTAACTGCCCTTTTCTGTTTTAATGAATAAAATGAGGAGAAATAAGTCTGGAAAATTAAATTGTTTAGAGTGACAGTGTCAGCTCTTACACAGAGTTCAAACTTTGGCTACTCCTTTGAAGACTACAGATCTACAATGACAAACACGGCTGAAATAATAGGTAAGAGCATCTCTTAAGTTCTTGCACTTGAAACAAAATACATTGACACCCATTGTTCAATGTAATTCTTGGTAACTTAAGCAGACTTAATCTCTTAGTGATGAGAAAGCAAGAAAAATTCAGCCTGGCATTTTGAAATGACCCGGATGTTCTGGAGAATTTAGAAGAACAAGCCGGCAAATATTGCTTCAGTTAGAGTGTCTGTATATTACAGACATGTGTGTCTGTATAGGCAGAGCAAACCCCACTATTCAATTTTCATGTCATCAGGTACTTACTCTGACCTCTGTGTGTCCTTTCCTGTCCAAAAGGATGTACATTCCATATTTCAGCTTTGGGTGCTGTGAAAATCTCCATTAAAATGAAAGAAAAAAAAACAACAGTTCTTGTCTTGAAATTTTCTCCAAGTTTTTATTTTTCTTAAGCTTTATTTTATATCAAAAAATTTAGCTAGGAACTCTGAGGACAAAATAGACTACCTTGCAAGGAATATTCTGCCTGTCTGCTCCTTCACAGACTGTAAGTGTTCAGGTGGGCTCCAAGGCCCAGGTTTCTACTGTTAATGTCATTTTATTTACAGGTTTCCAAACACCTCACTGCTTTTCTTTTTTTTGAATTGTTTTTTAATTATTATTATTTTTATCTTTTTTGGTAACAATTGAAATCTGGGTAAGAAATGGGAGAAAAAGCATGTTGCCTTGGGGCCAGGAATGACTAGGTATACAGCTAATTGTTTTGGCTACTTTTTAAAAACTTCTCCCAGGGGCTGAAAAGCTGATCCCACCAGCAGGCAGATAACCAAATTAATTTGTCAAAGGCTTGATCTGTGCCTCCCAGAGTCTTTGCACCTTACAGGACTTGGAAGCTGATATGCATTCTCTCTTCTCAGCACTGTCCTCAGTTGAATGCTGCCATTTTTGCAATTACAAACCCTGCCATGATGCACAGAGGAGCTGCAGCTGCTGCTTCTTGGGGTACTGAGTACAGCATGCTCCTGCCGTGGCCCCCAGAGACCCATGCACAGCACAGCTTATTGAAACAGATGGGGTGAGGGAGGTATGCTTCCTCAACAAAGCACATTTGTCTAAATACAAGAGTGAAAACACAGCACTTACCACTGGTGCATAATCTTAAATCCAGTGATGTTTGGAATGGGGGAGATGAATGCTGTGCTTGCCATGGTGTAATACACAAACACATACAAAAGCTCTTCTTCATTCATCCTTGATTTTTGAGTACATTTGCCTCTAAAAAATGCACAGAAAGCAGCCAGGCTGCTCATATGAGCAAGCTGAGAGACAAAGCAGAGCAGTTAAATTACTATGAACTCATTCTAGCTATGCCCTTTGCCACCATGTAGCAGAAGAGCTATGCAGAGCCCTCACAATGATGTGCAGAAGCTGCCCACAGAGCTTCTTGTTTTTGAAACCTGGAACAGACATCCATTTTCTTTTGTGTTTCTGAGTCTTTCACTTAAGACTATGACAACTTTCATAGACATTAGAGGCTAAGCTCTGTGGAAGATTATAATCCCTATATGGGTGTGGAAACTAAGGACATACATAATGGTGGTTTTAATATGAGCCAGAGGTAGAACCTGAAAATATATTCTGCTCTCCCACCCTTATTTGGGTCCTCAGCATCTAATATTCTGCCATGAAGTGAGAGCAACTCCATGAGGTATTAGTTAAGATCAATGAAGAGCAGCAGGTAAATCCTTCCTCTCTCATGTGGTGCATTCTGGTTTGGGAAAAAAGAACATTTAGACTCATGGAAACTCTCCCTCTCACATTTTTCCCTCTAAGGCAAGAAAGATTTTTCGTCTTTGGAACAAGATGCTTTATGGACAATGTTATTTTTGGACATGTGTTTACCAAAGTTGCTTCTTTGGGTTTGGCTAAGGCTCATTGGTCTGTTACTGCTGATAAAGCCTGGTGGTGTTACATGCTGGACTAGAACAGTTGGGGAGATGCAGTCTAAATCAACCTGAAACAACATGTTAGAGCATGGTAATAAATTAAAGACTGAGAAAAAGTCTTACTTTCCTAGATTGCTTTTCTAGTTTCTCCAGTCCCATGCCTGATAACATAACCTTCACACCTGGACTGAGATTTATCATTAGTGGGGCTTATTGGAAATTCTGTGCTTTCACTGAGTGAGAGGATTAGAATTTCTTAGGACACAGGCTCAGTCAGGTCATTGTAGCAGGACTTTGATCAGATGTAAGTCAGGACAGTGTGAAACATCTCTCAGGTAAGGGGAGACTGAATGGATGGCTCCATCCACAAGAAATCCACAGGATTTTGTGCTGGGTGTCTTTTCCAGCAGCTGTCCTTACCTTCTTGGGGAGGAAGAGTAAGGACATGAATACTTACAAGGACTTGGTAGCCTGTTAGATTTAGCACATATTCCTATCAGGTACAAGAATTGCACAACAATAGGCCGAATTATATTTATCTCTGGCAGACAAATAGCCATTGTCCCAGTTACACAGATTGTAGTCATGCCTGAACTAAACACATTTTCACTCTTCTGCTCTTATCACTCCTGTACAAACTGTCATCTTCTTTAGACCTGCTGAGCAATTTGAATGGCAAAATAGCATATTTTCAATAGGAAAATTATCAACAATGGTCTAGGTCTCAGGATAGCAAAGGGATCATAAAACTTGCTCAACAAGCCAGCTGAGAATTTCCCTGGAGAATTTTCCCAGCTCTTGGCATAGGGGACATCTCAGGGGTATGGCCAGGAGGCAGGGAGGAAAGGGATGTGAACCATGGCATAATCCTTGGGGCTATTGTTTGTTAAAACAGCCCCAAGGTTCCCCTTAATTGTGTTGTGGGCTGACCTGGCTCGTAACCAGCTGCTGGGGTGTGAGAACTACAAATATGGCAGAGGTACTTTTCTTTCCTTCTCTTCCCAGCTGCAGAAAGCACAGTTTGGCCTGGGTGCACAAGTGAGTCTTCTGTCTTATTCTTACAGTGGGGCTTCTGTGCTGCGTAGTGTTAGTGGATTCTAGCTCAGCCCTGGGACAGCTACCAACCAAACAAGCCAAAAATCTCATTTCCTCAACTTACACTGCTTGATAAGTAAGCACCCATATACATACACACAAAATTCTAATGTGGGTGTCCATATGTGCACTTTCCACAGCAAAATGGAAATAAACAGCAGGAGAAATAAGACCGCTTAATATTTTATAATTGATCTATGTATTCTAGGGATGTGTTAATTAAGGATGAAAAAGAAACAAGTTAGTTGACCACACATGAAGAGAGAAATCACACCGGATCTAGAGTTTCAACATTATTCTCCCTGATAGTGTTTTATGTCATTGTCTTTTACTACTTTTTGGAGAGCTGTTTATGACATCAATTTTGAGAAATGAATTTTTTCACAGGCTCTACATTTTGCAAGAGAATAAATCTAGGCCAATACTAGGATTTTGTACAGATATGTGAGATACCTAAAAAAAACTTGACTCCCCAATAGCAAGTCCACTCCTCATCCTTTTAACCTTTGTGGGACATGTAATTTAAAAAAAAACTCCACTTAGCAGAAGACCTACCAGTGTATTTTGCTGCATACACAGATACCTGTCAGCCAGATTTTCAACCATGCCCTAGGATGGAGTGTCACAGCCAGAGAGCCCAGTTTCACCATCTGCACAACTCAACAATCAGAACAGAGTGATTGGCCAGTTTTCTAAAGTCCTCTCTGTCCTGTATCAGTTGCCATGTTGCTGTGAAAAATCATTTGTATCTAGCAGCTATGCCTTAGGTCAACAAAGCATTGGAGACCAAAAAGTGAAAGTTGACACATGCAAACTTGGGGCACCAGACACCTTATACAGACAGTGCTTAGCACATTAGTCTGAAAATAAGAGTGTCATGGGCCAGTACAGCTAAGGACCATGTCAGAGCAGAACTTCAAATTGTCTGACTTAACAGAGGATAGTACAGAATGACAGTAGAATCATCGAATTGTTGAGGTTTGAAATGCCTCTGAAATAATTGTGTGTAGGAATGGTTTCCCTGGGGGAAAGATCGAGGAAGGCCTCCAGTGGTGACACCCCCTGGTGGATTAGTCCATCAAGAGGAGAGCTTCCCCCTACACTNTGCCAAGTCCACCATTAAACCATATCCCTAAGTTCCACATCTGTGGGTCTTTTAAATACCTTCAGGGATTCAGGTGATTCAACCACTTTGCTGGGCAGCCTCTGCCACTGCTTGGAAACCCTTTCAGTAAAGAAATTTTTCCTAATATCTACTCTAAAAGTCCCCTGGCACAAGTTGAGACTTTTTCCTCACCTCCTACAAGTGAGGAGTACACAAGTAACCTGTCTTGTTACTTGTGTGAAGAAGTTGGTCCCCACCTTGCTACAGCCTCCTTTCAGGTAGTTGTAGAGAGCACAGATGTTTTGTTTTTTCTTCTGTCCTTTATTTTGTTGCTTTTTCTGCAGGTTTTACTGAAAAGATTTCACTATCAGGAAAATAAGAAAAATACACAGGAACTGTTTTGATTTGCTAAATTTTCTGACCACTTTAAGCAATCTTGCCTGAACACAGTCTAAGACAAACCTACCTAAAGTTTGTATCACCACAAGCTCCCCATAAACTCCTGCTTACCTCCACTTCATAGCTTTGACCCAGCAGAGGCCCTGCTAGTTATGCTACACCCTAACACAGAGCTGGAGAATGAAACAGGGAATCTATCCAGGAACGAAATTGCATGTTTCTTTCCATCTTCTAGAGGTAAATAAAAAGTCAAGCACATTTGACAATGGGAAATGGGATTCAAAGCAAAAATAGAAGCCCATATTTTGTCAGGTATCCAAGGTTTTTTTCTGGTGAGAGGTTTTCACTAGAGTTATAACCCCTTTTGGTGGGGTTACATCACCATTTGATGTAAACCCCCACAGTACGACTACATCTGCTACTAAGCTGTATTGTAAATGTCTTTAATTTTTATATTTCATCTGAAGGGAGTTGTTAAAGTAGGTTTACAGGGTGCTGGATCGTTGAATAAAAGACATCAGAACTGAAGCAAAGCTCTGCACAACACTTAATTTTCACTCTAATAAGCCCTCCTAAAACATTACAAGATTTTGGTTTTCCCTGAACTTGCTTTCCCTTCCTGCATGATTACTTTTTTTTTTTTTAATTTTTTCTCCCTCGTTTTTTTTAAGGACACATTTGAGAAGAATGGTTTTATTTTTTGCCCAGATGACACCACTTCTCTTTTCACCCTAAGCCAGATGTTCTCCTCTCTCTGAGAAAATCTCTCTGAAGTCCTTTTTCAAAGCCATTGCTTTTATTTAGCTTTTTGTTGGTTTTCTTTCTTTCTTTCTTTTTTTATCTGTTCTTCTGGATTCTCTGGGGCCTTTAGTTTGACTTTTGTCCTTAAGGGTGAGAAGGGATCCTCCAATATGTCTGTGCTCAGATTTTAAGGTTCCTTTGGATGTGTTCTCCAATACATGAAAAAGTTCTTTGCTGGCTGAGCATAAGTAAGTGTGGGACCCTTCTTGATCACTTGGAGGGGTCATTGTAGAGCAAACATGAAGTATTATCTTTCCCAGTCCAAAGTACTTTCATTGACTCTTTTTGTCCTGTATAACAGACAAGAGAGAAAATGTGGAGTCCAGGCTTTTGGCATGGCCACTCAGATCTGAGAATATTTCCACACAGCCATCAAACCCAGCTGGTTTGGTTTTCATTTGAGGGTCTTGTTTTCATTTTGGAGAACAAAACAAATGATTATGGATTGTGGACCTTGGTCATACAGCAGATAAATGCAAGAAAAAGAAAATTCTGCCGTACTAAAGAAAAGAAAAATAAGGAACAGTATAATGTTTAGAACTCAACAAATAGAACATAGAAAATCAAGTGCTCTATCTGCAATGTGATATTCATCTGAAGAATGAATGATATTGTCAAAATGCTGCATATTCTGCAGCAGTTACAATAAAGGGAATTACATGTTTGCATCCCTTTGGAAAAGTGGGTTTGAAAAGAATTCAAGTATGTAAGAGCAACATGGGTAGTGTTCAACAGGCAGGCCTGAACCCAGAATTTGGTGTTGTAATTCAAGACAGAGCTCCTGAGTTACGTGAGGCTTAGAAAATACCAGTGAGATGTGATGAGAAATGTTTCTCTCTGTCTTAAACCAAGAAACTGTAACAAGGTTCCTAAAGGAATATCATTGCAACAAAAAGGTATTGAAACCAAGCACTCAAAAGTCTGTAAATTTCATAAACAGATCTTTTTCTGCAAGATTTATACAACCATAATGTGTATCTATTTTTGATTAGCAATTTCATTGTGAAACATATATTTTAATGGATTATATGTGTCATTAGTGCACACCATAAATACAATAGTAATCATCAGATTCATAGCTAGCACTCATGCAGAGCTGTACATAATCACAATTCTCTACAAACATACTTGCCTCGTGCTCAGAGTTCAAGTGGTAATTCCTGAATAAAGAACAGAGAGATCAGACTTGTGTAACACTCAGAACCATCTGTGCTCCTGGGGCTCCAGAGTGCAGACAAATGCCTGACTAGCTACTCCAAAGTACTTCTTGTCTGGACTATTTTCCTATGCCAGTATATTTATGCTTTCATTAAAATCAACAAGAATAGCTGAAGCCTAATGTGTGCACCAGTCCCTAAAAATGCAGGGGCTTACTGCCCATTTCTCAGTAAATAGAGTCTGTAGAGATACAACATTAATTTTATTTCTAGCATAGATATAATCTACTTAGATTCAAGCTATTCCCTTTCATGCTATCCTTTTAATATGTTTGGATATACACCCTTCCCCTGCTTCAGAAAACTTCTGAAAACCCACCTTTCTGTGAGGCATGCCAGGTGCTGGACTACTCCCGCTCTGTGGGTGTTCTTCCTTAAATTATTTTGTTTGTAATGAATCGTGCCTTCAGGGCCTTATCTTGCATTCCTTGCACACCCAACATTCACTGAAGTCGATGGAGGTACAAAAGGCAGGCCTATAGATTGTGCTGGGACCTACTGAGCTTTCTCCTAATTATGCCTCCTGTGTGGGCTCTGTTGTCTTTTCCAAGTGAGGTGCAGCTCCCCTTCCTGAGTTCAGCACCCTCTTTCCTCTCACTCCCTCCNGCATGTGCTACTATCATGGACACATCTGCTTCCTGAATACAGTAGGCACAAATGTTTGTTTCTCCAACGACCTATGCACTGCTATCCAAGATGCTGAAAAACTCTCATTCCATCCACTTACCACCCTCTGAAAAAAATCACTGCTTCAATGTTTGTGGTACATGTAATATATTATAGTCTTAGTGATTCTTTCATATCTGTCCTTATTAAAAACAGACTTAGCAAAGTTAATTAGGGGTAATTTGCATTCAAGCTATTCATTATTTACTTAGCTTTGAACTGCAAACTTTAGGAATGCCATTTGTTCATTAAAATTCCCAATCTTTGCCCACTTTCTCTTTGATAGCATAGTGGTTAAAGAAAGCTGTGCTTAGCTGCTGACTAACCATTCTCTGCACACTTCAGAGATGGCTGGAGGCCATTATTTCAGCATTAGAAAATAGTTAATATTGAATGCCATGACGTTAAATTTGTGTTCATTTACTTATTATGTTGGAAATCAGACGTTCACTCTGTCCAAATTTCCCAGCACTACCCTCAGCCAAGCTTTGCTAACTCTGAATAAACAATAATGAGAAGATGAGGAGGTTTGAAAGAAGGTAAAAAAGAGGAATTAAACAGATCTGTGGAAAATAAATTGTTTCTTTCCCTCTCCCCCCCACAAGTCTTCTTTAATTCTCACAGTTACCACCCTTGTTAGCTGCTTTTAATAGCATAAGGGAAAAGTATCTGCTTTTTATTGTTAACCACTAATCTGAACAATTGCACATCTGCAATTCCTCAGAAGCTCTTGCTGCGTACTGCTAACAGATACTGTAAGTTGAAAAAAGATGTAATGACATTTGTCTTGAAAACAGGAAAGAAGGATCCATTTCTTAGTCACTCAGTGGGGTTAGTTTCTCAAGTACCTCTTCAGCAACTTTACTATGCCTGTCTAAGATGCAGGAATGATCCCTCCACAGCAAGAACCATATAGGCTAGAAATGTAACCTCTGCAGAGGGTTGCAGGGCTGGCCAGATACTGCTGTGCTGTATGGGCTGGGACAAATAACCTAGAACAAGTTTGGACAGTTAGCGCTTACTCAGGGATTGCTATTTGACAATGCCTCTGTTTGATTTTTCTTCTTCCAATGCAACCTAAAAATGATTAGATCTTCTAACACTTCCTCCCCCTTCCCTCCATCTCTTGAACTAATGAGCAAATAAGGAAAGAAAATTAAAGAATAAAAAATGTAAGCAGTGATAGGGTGAGATCAATAAACTGTGGATTGCTAGCACTGAGTAAGCTTGACTAATCTTCTGCATATTGCATGTGGAGTTAACTTGCAGGAGAAATATGTTCCCTCTTATTGTCCTGTGTCTCATTGTGGGAAAGGAAGCAGGGACTGCAAATTAAAATACCCTTGATTTAGGCTCTGTAGGGAGTGCCCAGGAGTTCTTCCTATATTGCCACATGCTAGGAATTGAACTCTCTGCACTCTTACAATGTAATGAGAATATTTGATTATTGTTTTCAGCCTGTGACTTCTTTTGTGTTATTACCCCCCAGCCTCCAACAAAAAGTTCACTAAAGCTGCTCTTGTGAGTAGCATCAGCACAGGACACAGCAGAGGCTGTTTCAGACTCACTGCTACAGGGCATAAGGTGAAAGGTGCCTGAATAGTAACCCAAGTAATACTATGCAACATGCTGGCATAAGACTTCTGGGGAATTCCTGAGCTGAAATATACTGCACTGAGGATTATTCACTGGGTACATACAGGGCTAAGAGGAGCACAGAGAGAAGTGGGCAACTAATGAAAGAGAACTATGTTTACCGACATATTTGCATTACATGAGTTTCACACAAATAATGAGAAGTCTCTGAGTCACCAGTCCAGGGAAAATACTACTCTTAGGATGACTTCTTTTCTTCCACTATCAAAAGTTTTACTTGGGCTAATGCTGGTGATCATCAGTTTCCCCAGATCATGGAACAAGGGAGCAAGGTTGGAGGTCTCTTCAGTCCCAGGGGAACCTATAAGAGAAGGTAGAGCAAGAATTAAAAGAAAAATGCTTGACAGCTTATTAATTTTATGTTCCGGCAGTAAATTTATGTAGAATGTGACTACCAGGGTGACAGTGGAGCTAAGTTTGTGATGCACCAGGCCCACAAGTGAAATCAAGTAAAATTTAAGCAACAGCAGAAAACACTCAGGAATAGACTATTTAATATACATGTACAGTTGTAGCTCTCATTCTGTCACATACAGAGCTAGAAATGTCCTCTTCTGAAGTACAGGTATGACAGTGAAGGAAGTGAGAAATACCACAGACTTCAGTGTAATTACTCATTTGAGAACCCATGTTTACAACCCCACTTGGAGGGATCAAATTAGTAAGTTGGATTCATCTACAGCTTGTAGGAATTGTAGACCTCACACTAGAGATATGGTGCTGATAGTCAGTTATGAGATAGGCTGTAATTTTTCCTGCTTTCTGAAAGGACAAACATATGCTTGAAGAAAGAAAACTCATTCAAACACTGCATCTAAGACCATTTCCAGCAAATGGTGTCTACTTACACTTCATTTCTAAGCTCTCTCACGTCAAAAATCACCAGTTTGTCACAAAGGGGAACTGTAAAGGGCAGCTGAAGAAATTAAAAAATCTGTGTGCTGGATTTACTTACGTTTGCATAAGAATAGGCTACTTTTTAATCTCTTGAGCTTCCAGAGGAAATACTCGTGAGGGTCAAAAGAGAGTAATTTAATTACCTCAGAGATTCACAAGAAATTAGGCTTCAGTGATGCCTAGGATTGGTTAAATTAATAGTGAATATGCTTCAGTCAGAATATTTGACAGTTATGCAGTGAATTTCTGGTGCCACTACATTTCCAATGGCTTCAGCAGGGTTCAGCAGCTCTGAACCCAAGATGATTATTGAATGTGTTGATTCAGGCTACTGTTAGTGTCCTAGAAGAGGACAGCATACTGAGGTCAGTTCCATCTGCCAATGTAAATGGAGCTACAAATCTAAACCAGTCAAATAGAAACAATATAAAATGCTGAATATAGTAAAATTTGATTGAGGGTTGGGATTTTTTTTCTTTAATGTTTTGGGGTTTTTGGTGTTTGGTTTTAAGATTTTCTTTGAGTTTTGTAGTCATTATGGGTTATTATTATTGTTATTGTTATTATTATTATTATAAAAATTGCTTAAAACCAATTTTTAATGTCCTGGGAAATATAATGTTCAAAAGGAAGACCACGTTAATAAATAAAAAGAAAAGGCCATGTAAAAGTCTGAGAAATACACAAATTCTGCTCTCTGAGTACAGAACATACCCAGTGCTATGAAACAAGTTTTCTATGGATTTACACCAAAATAATGTGATCCAAAGTGTAAGCATTTGTTTTATCATGAGCATAAAACCAGATCACTTTGCTTTGACACCTAGTTTTGGTTGCAGCTGCGCATGTGTGTACCCACACACATACACTCACATTCTCTTCAACAGCCTTTCAGCCGTGCCATAGAGCAGTAAGGTCTCTCTTGGATAAGCTGTGTTAAATTAAAATTAAACATCACCAAGCTTTGTGCTCAGCCTCCCCCCTGTGAATGTTCTGCTGTGGGTGTGCAGGGGGTTAATATCACAAATGTTCCACAGGAGGTTAGTGGGATTCAGTTTCAGCTAACATTTATTTTGCCAGCTCCTGTTCACTTTCATCTCTGCTTATGAACACTATTATCTTGTTTGTAATAATATATATAGATCACTGCAGCTGCGCTCTGCAAAATTCATTCATTTTTTGAAAAAAAAAATTCTTCAAGTGTTTTAGCATTACTGGCCCACCTTCCCGGCCTGGTCTCTCATTTAAATTGTAAGCAAAACTTTCATTAAGAGTGGACTATCATGTTTCTGATGTAACCTCACAGTCAACGTAGTTTTTGTCTTTTAACTCAAGAATAATTGTCAGCTGTTATTTTTTTTTTTTAAAACGGAGTTGGTTACTTCAGCTCCTCTGCTTTTTGTCCATTACTATTGTTACTTTCCTTTTGCAGACATTACCTTTGACACATGTATGACATGTGCAGGTCCTCACACTGTGCCTGAACTGTTCTGTCACTTGCTCGGTGGATGGCCAGCAATAATATTGGTATCTGTACTCTTACACAGCCCTTTTTTTTCTTGCAAATGTACAGCTTTCTTTCAGTGGTGCCAATAACTGATGAACACTGGAAGGGCTGTCAGCATATTTGACGAGTTTCACAAACTTACAGGAGCATGGTTTTCCACAGTCATGATGTAAACTCAGTAATATTTGTACTTTAAAATTCAAACAATCTAAAGAAAGAAATGGGTCTTTTTAAACAACCTGTACAGTATAGATACATTGAAAAGCAAATGGAAGACTGCAAAGATGCAGGACCAGACTTGAATTTACACCAAAATTTCGAGCAGAAAAGCCTCTTCTCATATGTTTTCTATGGTCTGATCCTATGGCTTCTCCCTAGAAAGGCACACAAAGCAAACTCTTAGTTATAAGTTTTTAATGTTTACCTATCTCCCTATTACTATAGTACAGCTTACAATGGAGCTATTATGCCAGAAATTGAATGGTGTGATACAATAATTGACTTCTTTACCAGTTTCAGTCTTCCTCCTCTTCAAGAAACAGAAGTCATTGAATGACTAGGTCATAACTCTATTCTGCTTTTCTCATTTTGAGACAGAAAAAGGCAGACTAACTTTCAAAGCCCCTACCCTGGGCTTTCAAAAAGGCAGAGCATGAAAGGAAGAATAGAAAAGGAAACAAAAAGGAAATGAAATGGAGATTTAAGTGGTCAGGCCTTGTGCTCAGCAGTCCTCAAGATCAAACTCACTCCTCTCCATGCAGCAGCTGGTATCAATGATCTTGCGTTGTTCAAACAAGTTCCAGCATTTAGGGAGCTGGGATGCTGCCTTCTACTGCACTTCTGCAGAGGCTGCCTCTCTGGTAGCAGCTGAAGTGTGCCTTCCAGAAACAGCTTTGGATTACTTCGACAAAGCCAGATATCACCTGTCCTTGAGCTTTAAAGAAAGGTAGTAAAGGGAAAGAGAGAGCAATCTCTCTTAGGCCTCTGCTGCTATCACTCTCTCTTTATATTTCATTTAGAGCACAACGTGAACAAAGAAGGAGTGTTAGACGTGCACACTGTAATGAAAATCCATGACTTGACCATGCATTCATAATTATTTTATAAATAAATGGCTTCTGGAGAGCCACATCTGTCTCTTCCAACAGAGTGTATGTCTTTCATTAATGTATTACAGGCTGAATGAAGCCAGCCTGAGTGCTTTGCTTGCATCTTCCTCTTCCTCTCCATCATTGTTCACGGATAGGTTTTTGTGGTTCGGAGAGAGCTGCATGCCCCACACGTCTCTGCAGGACTGATGGCTCGTCAATAACATTAGCCAGCATTATGGGCTGCATTGGTGTAGAACAGAATCAATATGGCCAAGTAAAAAGTCTAATCAGTTGACATGACCATCTTCAGCAGAGCTTATGTTACAAGAAATGAGTTTTCTTAAGGAATCAGCATCAGCACTGGTTATTCACCCCACACCAGGAACACTTGACAAAGATTTATTGTTTCTTCTTTTGTTAGCACTGCCATTTAAGCTGGTAATAGTGAAATAACAATTCAGATGAATATTCAAAAGAATAATGAAGACTGGACTCTGCAAACACTGCCCACATTTTCATAAATAGCTGAAAAGAGTCTCTATAGGGTATTTTGCAATGGAAGGGAAGCTGTCTCACTAGGAAATAAGATTAGTTTTAGGACTTGGATACAAGGATTCATTGCCCTTTGTCTGAATGGGTTGCATTTGGTTTTCTCACCCTCTCTTTTTTTACTGAAGGGACAGAGGCAGCTCTCACTTTTACTTGTACAAATTGAAGTCACTTAACTGAAAATAGGATTTTTCCTGGTTTCTGTCAGTGTAAGTGAAAGCAGACTTCGGCAGTCATGCCTATGGCAATGTACATATCTTAAAACAAGTTTCTCACTGATGCGTAGCTTCATCTATGTGGTAATTATGGAGCTGTTTTACAATCAACTCCCTTTCTCTTCCTGCTCACCCCTCTGCATGCAGATTCACCCATAACACGAGACCAACAGGGGTGCAGCTATGAGATATTTCACTTTTATGAACTCTGCTGATCATCTGTTCTCATTTGTCCAGTCATCTGAGGGAAACCCTGTTCAATCATGTGAAGGTAAAGCATTAGTGAAATCATTAGTGCAGCATGGGCAGGTTAATAGGCCCATGCCTCAGCCATTTTTTTGCAGGCAACCTCCCGCCTACATCAGAGATACTTCAGCAGTGTCATTTCCTAACAGGTAAAAGAAAGTAATTGCATTTTGGAGGCAAATAGCTTGTTTGTGAATGGGCAAATGGACATGTTAACTACTCCCATCCCACTTTGTTAGAATGAAATAGCTGGGAAATTCTCATTTAAAAAAAAATCTCGAAACGGGTTAAGTGCCTGTTCAAATTAAATATATAATCAGAATAAGTTAAAGGATGAATGCTATAGAGGCCTTTGCAGACTGGACATGAGGACAGGAACTGAAAATTTGCCTAAGGCTTTTCTGCCACTGCCAGGAAAGTCTTGATGCTGACCGACCAGTTTGTGGTACTTACACATGTCAGTTTGGTGTGACAAATCTGGTTACCTCCTGGGCAGCAGCTCACCTGCACTCTCAGGGTTACCAGCCTGCTCAATATTGTCACTGGCAGTGAGCAGTCACCCTGACGAATTTCGTCTCATTTTGTCCCTCTGGGGCACATACACAGATGTACATACTCTTTACTGATTTCATTACAAGGAGCACATTGTTCTGGGTTTTTAATATTAGAATAGTAACATGGGTTTCAGTCAAAATGGAGGCCTACAGCAGTGAGCCCAGAGAAGACAAGTTCTTCATCCCCAGGAGTCAGTGTCAAGTGCACATCAATATTGAAGTAGTTTCTCAGTTGCAGAATCCACCTCCAAGTTTCCAGTAAAGTTGATTGTCAAAAATAAGACCCAACAAAAAATGTGGGAAAAATTAGCCCAGGATCTGTGTTTTGTGATTGTCTTTTTTGTTGCTGCATGAAGAAAACTAGAGAGCTTTTAAACTAATTTAGATTCTGAACATAAAGTTGGTTAGGTTTTTCTCTCTCTTTTTCTTTTTTTTGTGGGAATCCTGCTGCAGAATATTAATCCTGTAACATTAATTTAAATGGTTTATTAACGTAAAAAAAAAAAAAAAGGAACAGTCAATTTTTTTAAGATTCCACCATTTATAGTGATTCAAGGGAATATTCTACTCTCAGAGCCCCAGGATTTTGGTATATAACATCCTCATTTGTGTTAATGGAAACTTTACCTCTTTGAATTCATGAGGACTGAAAAGTTTCACCAGGCACACAGGCTCTGTATAAATAAGCAGCACACAGCAAACATTCTCTTTTAAAAGGATTATCACTTTGACAGCTATTCAGTTGGGGTGGCTTTTTCTGTCCCCTGGAATTCCCAGCTTGCCCTCTTAACTACACAGAAGGTAAATCTGTATAATACTTCACAGCTGCCTTTACTGGGACCTGACACTGAGCTTACTGGATGTGCTTTCCTGATACAAAGCACCTCGTCAAGTTTCCTGCTCTGGATGCAGTGAACGCAGCTGATGAGCTGTCTTATTAAAAGTTATGAGAAAAGGATGTTCACTCCATTACTTTCTGAACTACTGGATACACACAGTGAAGCTGCTGAGCCAGTCAGTCCCTCAGAGTCATTCCTTCACACAGAGGCTGCATTCTAACATTTAATATCACATTGCTCCCATGGTGGTCATCATCGGATTTTAATTTTTTGTTTTGTCTCATTTTGTTTGTGCTGGCATTTTTTGTTCTGAAAGCCTTACCATGATGTTCCCTCATCACAGCAGACCAAACTTGAGCCCTGCTGTCCTGCTGATACTAAGCACACTGATAAACCTCCCCAGAGTTTTAAGCTGGGACTCTGCTATGCTTCTGCCTGTAGGGATGGGATCAGGGCCTGGATCCAGACCTCCCTGCACCCTGCCTACTTCGAAAGGAAAGGGCAGGGCAGTGCCATGCTTGATGGGGAGCCAATCCCTGAGAGCCAGAGGGAGGATAACACACAAGGGACTACACACAAGAGGGTTGATGAGCACAGGTGGTCAAGGACACCAGAGGTGGGTATTCTGCAAGGAAAGCTGAGGTGTCAAACTACAGCATTCCTGGCCAGGTTCCTGTTGACGCTGAGCTTGGGTGAAGGGGAACAAGGACAGAGCTTCAGCAAAGAGCAGCTAAGAGAGAGATGTCTGGGCTGAGAGAGAACTAAGCTGCTGCAGCAAAGCTGGGTTGAAAAAAATCCCAGCCTGCCTTTTGACAAAGATGATATAACAGTTGCTGCAATCATAGTTCGATGGACCAGCTTCAGTAATGCCATGTATGGAGCATACACTCACTGCCTTCCCATTAGTAAAAGAATGAGCTATTTTCTCAAGTAGTTCATGTAAAAGCTGCAAAAAGTTCTTTTCCTCCACCACCTGCTTTGGAAAACTGCTGGCACTTGGACTGGAAGAACACAGTTAAAAGATGCAGTAAAAATTGACAAATCTTGGTATGGGAAGCTGAAAATACATAACAATTCCAATAGAACTATAAATGAAAAACCCCAAAATTAAATAAATCTTGCACAATTATAGATTAAAATATGTTGGCTGTAATGACAGCATATACAGGCCTCAATTCTCAAAATCATTGCTGAGGCTATGTGGCTTGCATAGGGATGCAAGAGTAAACAAGCTGCCTGCTGCTGTAATGCCATTGTAGGGGTGATGAGGGAAGGTAGACCTGCATTTTGTGGGTTTTCTGGTTGTTGGCTAAAACTCCTTCATGGGCCCTGCTCTCTGTGCAAAACTGTGGCCATATAGATTCAGTAACAGCTAGCAGTGTCAATAATGGACTCAATAATGAGTGAAAAAGAAACCCAACCCAATAACAACAAAACCTCTGGGGGAGTATTAGCAGCAATTGCTGTCAGCCAGTGTTGGGAAACTGCCAGTCTTCCCTGATCACAGCCTGTCAGCCACAGGCTGCAGAAGGATGCTGGGCTGGGTGAGCTAGGAGTTGGGAAACCTTGAAAGGGTCAGGCTTGGTGGATGGCAATGTGCTACTCCACCAGAGCTCAACAGAGCTGGATTTGGTGGCTCAGAAAGCTGTGGGATTTGGAGGGAGGTGGCGGTGGAAGAGGCAGACGTCCCTCCTTCCTCTGCCCCCTGCTTGCCCCAGCTCATGGCAGCTCATGCATGGGTGTGAGTGAAGAGTGTTGTCCCCTACTTTTGGATGATAAGCAGGGATCAAAACATTTTCAATAGCTAGCCACAATAGCCTAAGGATCTATCAATTCCTTCTTGAGAAAGATGGGGACCACTTGAATGACGCTGATGTGGCTGGCCCCAGATGCCCACTGTGCTGAACTGATGGTGCCCAGAGCTCCCCAGGCTTTCTGAATCTGTAGATGGCTGCCCAAGCCCTCACTATAACTGAGCAAGTAGCTTCACCATACCACCCCTCAGAAGAGGAGGGCTGAGCCTTAACACAGAAACAAAAAGTCCCCAAACAAACAACAAACAAACAAACAAACAAATAAGAAAACCTCCCAACAACCCAGGAAAATAGTTTTTAATGCCAAAGTCATTTAGGGCATGTTTTCCACCAGGCAAATAGCTCTGTGAGAATTAACTCAAAGTCTATTTCCCCTGAGGTGTAAACCCTGTATTGGGGAGTAGCATAAAGGAAGGTTGTTCCCCTCCCTGCAGCCATTCCCAGGGTCAATACCTCTCTTTCTTGTCCTGTCCCTTACTACTCATACCTACTATCTTGAAGTTTCTACTTTTGACTAAATTTGGTTGAAATAGGTGTGTGCATTCATATTACTGGGGAGGAGAAATGCACCCAGGCAGACCCAGATGCATGCAGTCAGATGGCATAACACTCATTTCCTTATGAAACCAGGTTAGAAATAAAACAGCAGTCTACTTTTTCAGGCCTTCCTGTTCTCAGTTTCTCCTACTTTTGAAAGTTATGGTAGCTTAAAATAACCTCTAAGCTGTATCTAGATATTTTCATGTTATGCTTTTATTGGATAATTTTCTAAAAGGTCTCCTGATTTAAAATTTAGCATGTGAAAGACTATGATCTTTTTTTCTCCTCCAACAACTGTTTCCTAGAAGGTTTGAAGCTGATTATATTGGGATTGTGATTACTTATTGGCTAGACTAAAGCTGTTTCACAAGTCAGCACTGATGTGTTACTTTGAATTAAGATGAGAAGTTTTCTCATTTTAGGTTTTACAGAAAGAGCCATTCTAAAATACAGGACTTCCATGTGTACAAAAATTCCTCCTGAGAACTTGCCTTAACATGATATATGACTGTATTTTGCAAGCTCTTTAGTCATGCATTATTTTTGTTTTATTAGACATAGTTGACCCTTTGATCTTGGTGAATTAACACTTTTACTGATCCAGAGTCTGTGAGTCTAACTTTTGTGCTTGTTGAAACGTTTTTTTGTGACCTGGCATTTTTAGTCATGCAAATTCTTGCTATAGCTTATTCATTTCAAATATGTTCATAGAATTGATTCCCTAACATCCTCTTTGTGACTTTACAACATTCTCTGACTTTTCTGTATGGCTTAGCTCTTGGAGCTTGCAATAGTCTGATACAAGGTTCACATGCATTTTGGCAACTTACCATCTTTTAGAAATGTCTACTTTTGGCTCTTAGACATCACAAGAAGAAAAAAAAAACCCTTGATTGTAAGGCTTTTTCAGGGCTGTGGCCAGCTTAAGGAAAACATCAAGTTTTCAGGATAGAATTAAATGGATTTGGAGAGAAACTTGAAACACGGTACACTTCCTGGCCTGAATTCTTGTAAGCCAATATGCAATGCATATATACCGTAATGAAATTCTCCAGTTGCAGTTTACATTTCATTCATGTAGCATTTATCACTGGAATCAGTGGACATTGACTGCTGCAGCACATCAAGGGTTTGACCATTGTTATTCTGATCTTAATTACAAGACCAGAGCTAGGATATAGAGTACAGTTTCCTACCAGCTCCAGGCATGTCAAACTGATTAGAGCCTTTCTTCACCAGGCTGAGTTGAACACACCCAGGCCAAAATGGGGCTCAGTGAGTGTAAAGTTATGTGAATGGATGCCAGAGGCCATGGGAACAGGACAGAAAATTTTACACAGCAACTGCAGCGTTTTACATCTTGCAAAATAACAGAGCAGCTAGAAAATATTTTTTTTTAAATCCAAATTTCAAACTTCGTCTTTTCTCAAGTCAGGGAAGATATATCAGACAATCTCCAGTATGAAATATCTGATTTGATACCTCCCAACACCTTTCCCAAATCATTGGCAAAGGTGTGCTGTTAATATTATTCATCCCCGATAAGAGACTGTCTATCTGAAGTATATTCCACTGCAAAACAGCTCCTGTGAAACATTTAGGACAGGACTTCTAGAGGAGTACAGTCATTGTGGAAGACTTTTGCCTTAGATATCTTAATTCTAAAATTTCACAAAACTATGGTGCAGCAAAATTCTGCAATAATTTTGCTACAGAGGATTAAACCATATTGGACAAATTCAATCAAATGCTCAAACCCAGAAAATTTTCAGTGATCTTAAAATGTACTATTAAAAAGGGTAAAAATAGGAAGGAGAGGGAACTGCATAAAAATACCATCTTGGAAAGAAGGAAAAAAAGATCTTACGTACCAAGGATACATTTACTGACCCAAGGAATGGCTGATAAGGAGCAGAAATTACCGTCAGATATGGGAAAAGTGTAGATATTTCTTTTAGACATGAGTAAAGTAGTTGGCAAGATGAATGCATTTAGTGTGCATTGTGCTACAGATGGGAATACCAAAGGGCCTTGAACCTACCCCTGTAACAGTCTGGTTACTTAGTTAAGCACCACTGGGTGTAGGTGAAATAAGATGGAAAGGAAGTCCAACCCCTGCTTTTGCAGACAATCATATTTTAAATCTCCTCATAAACTGCTTCTCTATCACCTAGCTAGTTTTCATTTTGGCCTCTTCTGCTGATATTGGAGTGCTGATCCAGAATGTCTGTGCTCCAGCAGTTAAACTTGTTTCCACTTTCCAGCATAAGATGATATATAACTATTTATTCTGATTAGCATACATAGTTTTTCTTTTTCTCTAGTGTTTATACCCTGCTCCATTGTCATATGTTTTTACAGCACAATCATTCCTCTCTTTCAGCTCTCATTTATTTGGTTATGGAAAACAAGTTCTCTTAAGTTACCATTATAAAAGTGCTTATTTTATTCTCTTTAAGCACACGCAGATTTTCTTTGAATTTTTGGGGTTTTTCCATGGGCAACTGAATTATATGCAGTGCTCTAACTGGGTTTGAGGAAGTAGCCCTGGTGCTGTCCAGACTCTCATGAAAAGGACTTATCTGATAAATTCTGGAGTCACATTTGATCAAGAAAGCCTCTGCACCTCATCAGAAAGAATCTTCATGTTGTTGCTTGGTCTCACTTTATTTATCCAGTGAAAGTGGATTTTGCTATTTGCTTCAATTTTGTAAAGCTTGAGTCAGTTTGACTTCTGGCAAGTTCCTAAGACTTCTAAAACATGCATTTTGGACTTGTCAGTTTTGGTCTTCTTTGCAAATTCCTGTTAGGCTTTTTTTGTTTATTACTAGCATTCCTTTTTACACATACTGGTAGGTCTCTAGCTACTGCTACAGTGTTTAGGAATGGAGCTGAAAATGGGGATTTAGATCCTACATCAGTAGCACACTCTCAAGATCCTGCCTTGAGGAAACCATCCCAAGCAGCGCAGGAAACTTCAAAAGGGGCATTCAATGGATTCCATGTGACAAAATGCTCACATTGCTTAAACCTCTTGGGAAGGCAGCATTCGGGACCAGTACTCAGTTGGCACGCATTACCAGTTCAATGGCATTGCATTTGCAGGACACTTTGCTGAACTCTGGGAAGGTTGTTTTGGGAGAATCAGCAGAGAATTGCTGAGAAAATGGAAATCTAGCTGAAGCACTAGAGCAACATAAAACCTGTAATAGGATTTTCTTTATTTTTTTTTGCTAATTACTGGAAGTTGCCACCTGAAAGTAGGGCTATTCTGTGTACTGGGATACTATGGAAAACACAGCACGTAATCAGCACCTACCTACCTTGGCTCTGCCACAACAGACAGGACTGTAAGCAGCAATTCTTACTTGGTCTGACTGTCATTTTGTGTTCTTTACAGAGAGGTTTCAGCTAAAGGTCACGGGAGAGCCACTGTATATTTTTTCTTCAAATAAAATCAATTGAAGGACCTAGAACACAATAAGTTATGTTCAGGGCTGTACTTCCATGTATTCCCATTGGAGACCTATCAATGTGAACTAGCACTGTTGGGAAATATCTCCAGCTACCCCAGTTAATCAATATCTGTTCATTATATTGTCTCTGATGAATATGGGTAAGGATTGGATAACCATGAGTCAGGTGACTTAAAAATAACTGCACCTCACATAAGATCAATAGAAGGAGTTTTTTTTCTGGTATCACTTCAGGCAAACTATTGTGCCTTCTATCCTCCTCTCTTCTTACCACCCCTTGCTCATTGTTGGTGTATCAACATCAGGGCAGGAGTGGCTTTATTAAATTAGTAGCACTCAATCTACTGTCATACTGTCAACTTACAGGGAGTGAACAAGCAGACAACAAGTTTCAAGTGGCCCAGTGTGCTTCAAAGGGCTCTTACCCAAGCAGTTAGTTCAGAGCTGTGCCAAAAGTAAGTCTTTCTGGGTGCCTGCTAATATCTCTTCTCTGAATATGAAAACCCTATGCTAGAAAAAAATTGGTTTAGGGGAATTCATGCCAATTATAGATGTGTTATGACAGATTAAAATATTATAATTATGCTTGGCTTCCATGCAGAACCACATTAACACATCTATGACATTTAATAACATGGGAGGATAACCACATGCCTCAACAAAGGTTGACTTTCCCCCAAAGTTGCTTAACTTTTTTCTCCTTTCCTCCCTCTTTTTCCTGCTTGCTGAAATAAGAAACTGCAAGTTCCTGCAGTATTTTGGGGGAAAAGAAGAAAGGGAAAGTAAGGTAGAAAAGAAAGGGGGCAAAAAGACAAAAAATAAAGGGGAGAAAGAATATGTAAGAGGAGAATATGGAAGGAGAAGGAAAAGGAGAGGGAGAAGGAGAAGTAGAAGAAGGAGAAGAGGGAAGGGAAGGTTTCGGG
>VZTZ01041026.1:0-14139 GCA_013400955.1 Drymodes brunneopygia
GAATATGACATGATATTCCCTTATGTGGATGGTTTTATTAAAGATACAACTTCTTGTCCACAATAAATTGGATGGAGCAAAATGAATTAAAGAACAGTGACATGCCAGCTACTTTTCTGCTCTCTGGACAAAATATGCCCAGCACTGTCACTGTTTGCTGAGAGACAGTAAACATTTTCAAAAAGAGTGACCTTTCAGACTGAGGCAAACAAAAAATCCATGTCCTGTATGAGAGAACATGCAGGGTCAGTCTTGATCCCACAGAGCAGAACCAACTCAAATGCCCCACTATCTCTGCAAGAGTCCTTAAACTACCAAAATTCTTGAATAAGTATGTTATATATATTTCTTTCTTCTAAATGCATCTTCTCTCCAAGGCTGTAGGACTTTAGCTGCAGCCTTTCCATGTTTTCAGCTTTTCAGGATTCATGGCTACATTTGCTGAAGTCTTTAGATAAACCTAATGCTATAATATTTTTATATGTATGTAGGACAGAGTCAGATTCAGTTTGGCTTGGAAAGAAGAGCAGCAACTGTGGGTTTAGCAGCCTGAATCTTATTCTTCTCAGCCTTCCCAGGCTGCTTAACCTTCAGCTGTGAAATTTTCTGTACCTTGGTTTCACTACCAGTAAAACTGAAGTATTAACCTCATGTAGTTGAGTACAAGGAACCAAATATACTATAGAAAGGATAAACATTTACAAGCTTGTATGTGCTGTTATCTTCAGTTTAGACTCTGGAACATGGCTTTGAATGTGACATATAGGATCCTTTCTGACTCAGTTTTGATATTTATCTTTTTCTTCCTGGCAGACGTGACAGCTTACTCTTATTTTCTAACATTTTAAGCCTGCCAGGAAAACGAGGATCTGAGTCCTCCCTGACATTTGTCACTTCTTCCCTCACTGAAGGGCTTAACCACAGAAGAAATATTCTGTGAACAAAAAACTTCATTATCCTCATAGAACAACTTGAAATATCTAAAAAAATAACAATTTTCAGCAACTTTGTCGGCTCTCATATTGTTTAGAGCTTCCTGTATCAAATACTGGTTTCACCCAAGATTCTCTCTTCAGTATTTACTAAAGTGTGCCAAGTATCAACTTTCTGAGACATCTGTCACACTCCAAGAACAAGATTCTCTCTTTCAAGGAAGTAGTGCTTTATTTAACATCAATAGCCATCTGGAGTATTCCAACAATAATTTTACACTCTCAAATTGAATTATCACTGTCACAATCAGGTTTAAAGCACAGCATTTTCATTTCACACAGGTGAGCCATCACCATCAAAGTTTTAAAAGAAGCCATCAGAGTAAATATGATCCAGATGGGAGTTTTCTAAACACAAGTTTTAACAAATGGGAAAATCAGTATAAATGCTTCTTTATTGTGTTTTAAAATGTCAGTGGGAGCAAATGAATATTTCATTACTTGAAAGATAACTCTTCAGCATTCAGCTGGGATTATATAACTTTAAATTGCATCTGAGCACGTTTTCCACTACTGTCGAGGCAGTAGAAAGACAAAAAGGACAGACCCTGAATCCCAGAAGCACCATATTGCCCATCATGAGGAAACCACAATCAGAAAGGGCTCAGGAGCTGCAAATGAAGTGGGTTTGTAAACAATACAGTGTTGTGGAGAAAGCTCTGGAATAACAAGCCTCCAATATGCAAGAATCTATGAAATTCAGAGACAGACACAGGTCTGAAATATCATAACATCCCAGAGAAACTGAGGATAGCAGTTCAGGAAAGGACAGAGGATGCTGATGGGTGTGGTAAGATTATTCCAGAAACTGGAGTAAATGAAGTTGTGAGGGTTGGTCATTTGGGTAATCTGGTAAACTCTGCCAAGTGAGGCTGACTCAGAACTAAAGGACGAGGCTGCACTAATCAAACACAGCAGTCTGCATTATAAAAGCTCCTAAAGCACCAGAACTAATCAAAAGGGCTATTATAGCAAGGCCCAGCAAAGCAGTCCTCCTAAAATGAATGCCCTGTGACAGGATAAAGCCTTGCAGAACTCCAAAACCAAATGCATTTGATGAAGAAATAAGCTGTGGCCCCAAACATAAATTATAAGCAAGATTAGCCTGCCCAAAAATAGCATAAAAACAACAAACACCAGCACCTTTAACTGGATGGCAACACAGAGTACTCATGAAGAAATAGTGTGATGGCTGGGATAAAGAGCAACTGCAAGGTGTCCCAAAAGGAGATTAAAGAGCTCCATGAAAGAGAAGATGGGTAAAACTATATGTTGCATATGATAGGTGACAGCCAAAATAAAAAAAAACCTAACCAACACACAAACATTTTTCAGCCTGATGAAGCTGCAGTCATCTAACAGCAACTCAAAGTCTTTTGCATTAGAGCAGGGTTAAAAAAAAGTTCTTTCATGTTGAAAAGATGGTCTCGTGTTTAAATAAGGAAAGAAGAATGAACACATTTCTCTTTATATATTTGTATGATCTCGGGTACATGAGACTGGAAAAAGGCTTTCGTAACTGTTCTGGACGACGAAACTAATAAAAGAATTTAGAAAGGACTCACATATAGGATTGAAAATGTTAAAAAACACATGAGGGAAAAGCCAAGGAGATTTTTCCAGAAGTCTTGAAGATATGCACTGCGCTGGAGCTCAGAGTTCCTGCCCACTGACTGCAGACAGAGGAGCTAACAAGTGCTGCAGTCTTATGTCTGTATTTGTGAGTCCAAAGGCATTCTCAGACCATCAATCTACACATGGGTGGAAATGCTGAGGGTCAGCCAAACCCTCTGCATGTCCAGCAGTTTGATCAGTGGGGAAAGCCTAGCACAGTTTCTTAGCTCCAGTATGACTAAACTGTGTTACCTGTCTTTTTTCTAGATTCTGTCATATTGAAGAGAAAATGTGACTTTGTCCAGAGCACAGGCTTTTGGCAGTACAACCCTTGATTGTTTCTGCTGCAGCATTTACAATTAAAAGATGGACAAAAGTGGTTTTTTTGGACTTCCAGAAAAAAAGTGCTCTTTTGAGTTAAAACTTGTGAGGCGAGATAATGAGGCCAACATCCCTTCGAAGGTGCCTGCCTGTGTGTGCTACAGAGTGCTGAGCTATCAGTTAGCCTGGCCAGCTGCGCTTACCCCAGGACTGGAGTCGGTGTCACTGCACCCTTGTGGCACTGCACTCAAACTAATCATCTGGGCAATGAGAGAAAGGGCTTTTCCAGCTTGCCAGGTGGTCTAGAATATATTATAGCTCAAGCTGAATGGCTCTGCTCTGCTCTGCTCTTCCCCGACACCCGTGTCTGTCTCCCTGCTGGAGCCTGCCCAGGGGTCTCTGTGCACTGCCTGCTGCGGGTGCAGCCAGGCCCTGAGCTGGCATCCCCAGGGACAGGGACAGTCCTGGAGTGAGGAAAGGGCTCTAAGAGGAAGGGCAAGAAGGGCACAACTCTGCCTGGGCCTCAGACTGGAGGCACAGTTCCATTTATAACATTCCTAAGGGGAAGAGGTGGACATTACTCTACCTGTGGCTCCCCACACAGCTGGCTGGTGCTCTCCTAACTCTGACAAGCATTTGACCCTGGCAAAAAAACCACCAGGCCAATGCTGCTGCCATGCTTTGAGAAATGTCTGCATCCTTATCTTCCCCCTGTCAGCGGTGCTACAGACAGAGGCATTTCATGCTACTCCATGAAACTTAACCAGAGATCAGAAACCCTGAAGTGTCTTTAGTGCCACCTTTAGTCCCACGATTAATGCCCGATGTCACCACTGACAGCCAGAGCTGTGTTGCTCTATCCTGACATAGCTTGTTTCTCTATTTTTTGGAACATTCTTGTTTCGCAATGTTTGGATTGAGTATTCATTTCAATATCCCTGTAATGTATTTAGTCCTAAATTAGTGCTGCATGCTCTTACCTGCACTGTAACACAGAGCTTAGAAATTCACAGTGGTGTGGTTGTACACCAGTCTGTGCTCACAGAAGCTCATCAGAACTCGCCACCTACACACCAAGGCAAAGAACAAAACAAAACACTCAGGCACTGTGCTTACAATGTGTCTAGTTAATTCCAAAAAACTACAGCTCCTTTATCAGGCATTAACATTTACAGAAACAATAGATGGGATCAGTGTAAATTAGAACAGCAGAAGGAGGGGGATTTGCAGCCAGAGAAAACAGATCTTTTTGAAGTTGGTCAAGCCTTGGGATTGCCTCTGCTTTCATTGGGGGGTCAGACCAGATGAGGTCCCTTCCAATTAAAATTTTACTGTGTATTAAAAGATTCCAAGAGATTTTAGCACCCAGTTTAGTAAGACAAAGAGAAGATAAGGGAATGAGAAAATAGGAATGGAACATGGAGGAAATGAAAGAAAACCTTTAGCCTTTTTAAGATAATATGGAGACTTGATTTATTTCACATTTTATCTACAAAATGGACTGCTGCCCTTCAGGTAAACTCAGTGAATCCAAGTGCTACAGCTTTCATTTCCATGAAACACTAAGGAATAGGTAGATGTTTAACTAATGGAAATAGTTAAGCTAAATGCAGCTGATATCATGTAGGGAAACCAGGATTCAACAGAAAAAAACCCAAAATAATATTTTATGCCATAATAGTTTTGGAAAAAAACTGTCCTGAGTTAAGCAGGAGTAAAGAAAAAAAGTTTAAAAATTCCAGTATGGCCAAAGACCAGAGATCCTGACCCACTGTCAAATAAGAGCAGCTGTTAAAGTGTCCCACAGAAAAAATGCCCAGTTTGGTTTCTTCCCCTGCTGAGCCTCAAAGCTCACCAAATTGATCTGAATAAGTTTACAAAAGTGTTGGCTTTCAGGCATCTGACTGCCTGAGCTCCTGATTGCAAACCCTGGCTCTCTAAGCAATGCATTCAACTTTAATCCCACTGTTTGGCCCTGCCAAGAACAGAGATAAATGTAACTGACACCCCAAAGAGCAGAAAGGTGCTTCTCTCCTTAGGGGAGTGGAATTGGTTTTCAGCCCTTGGGGAATCCTAGCTAGAAGGAAAGAAGTGTTTTCTAATCCACATTCTGTCTCTCATCCACATCCCTGCTCTGAAGAATTCATTATATAGAGTAAAACGGTGAAGTAAGAGACTCCAGAAGATTGGCACTCTGGGTGTATGGCAGCCTGCGCTCAAGGTCACTCTCATGGACAATGGGACAACGAATTTACACTAAAGCCACTCATCAACCAGAGGGAGGACTGAAATCAAGTCTGCCAACATCACTGTTGGTGCCTTAATCTCCAGATTACTGGATATTTAGGCTGCTCCAAAATGAGATCACAGCTCAGAGTTCCTGCTGGGTCCTTCTGTCAGAGTAAGGACTATTGCATTTGGGCTGATATTTTTAGGTGGGGGATGTCTGGATGCTGGTATATATCCATTGAATTAGTGTTTGAACAGAAAGCCTGACATTTCAGATGCAACAGACCATCTCTACATATTCTTCATGGGCAAACCAGGCATTTTTTCCAACTCCAAGATACATGGAGTGTGCTGGGTTTGTTGTACATTTGCAAACTATAGCTACAGTGAAAGCATGTTAGATTGTCCAATATGTCCTTAAATTCTGCCCCAAAAGGGCTGTGTCCTTGGGACCCTGAAGACTGGATCACTCTGCCTTAGTTGTCAAGTCCTGCTGGAGGGTTGCAGCAATATTGTAGTGATATTACAGCTGCAATTAAATCACGGACTGTAAATTCAAGTGTCTTAAAAAATAATTTCATGGCAGCAAGTGTTACAACAGTGCACTTGGCAGAGTTTAAATTTACTGTGTGGCCAAGAATATTATTTTCTGTTCTAATAAGGATAACGCTAAGGTGAATTTCAGCAGCTCTCTAATAGTGGCTCAGCTGAGTGTAACCTATCTGAACAAAGCATTTTTCAGTATTAGAAATCACATAATTCATTGCTTGATGAGGTAGTAATCTTAACAGAGGTGACTCAGCATCAGTGGCATCTTGCAACCATGTCCCATAAACAGACTACATTGCTCAACCTTTGTAAATCTGCTCAGTGATATTAGCGAAGATAATGACTGCCAAATGAGCCAATGTTTTCTTTTCTCAGTGCTACCCTAAGTGTGGCCAATAGCAGATGCTTAAGAAAGCAGAGTGAAAGAAACAAAGGCAGGGTGTTGCTCTCCTTGATATTCAACTTCTGTCTTCCAGTGCTACTCACACATCACCAATAAATTATCTGGAAACCACAAACAGCACTAAGATTGATGGCTCTAAATCAATGTCAAATATTTACTGGAACTGTAGCAGCATCTGAAACCATGTGCGGTCCCTTCTCTGTACAACCAATGGCACAAAGTAAAATGCAGACAAAAGAATATGCCACAGATGAGTTAATTGCAAGTACTAATCATGTTTGTGGGCCTTCACTATCTTGTTTTGCTCTTGCTGACTTGTGAGTCTCCTTAAGTAAAGAATTTCATTAGAAGAAGTTCCACAGTTTTTGAGCATGGCCTTTCTCCTACTCCTATGACTATTTGACTAATTGGAAAATTCAAACTGTATTCCAGGTCATATCACTCAATGACTCACATGAGATTCCAGATAATAAAGTAAATAAAGTAAAAAAAAAAATCACAGAATGGGTCCTGGGACTGTGCCTAAGAGCCAAAAGGTAAGCATACACCAGACTGATCCTTTCTTTGTGCTGCTATATCTACTGCAGATTTTTAGGGACAGTTTCCAGGCTCTGGACAGAGATGCTGGCAGAGTAACCCCTTCACAGGAGCAATAGGAATCACTTCAGCACAGCATTTGCTTTATCATGATGTAGTTTCCTAAGGTAGGATTTGCATTTTTCCACACTTCAACATGCAGTACAACCTGGCATATTCAGCAGGGAACTTGTTCTCGTTCACCTTTGAAACTGTAATTTGCCATGAGTCTGAGGCTGTTTCTTACAGGCTGTTTGTGCTATGGTAGCCTGGAAACCTTGGTGAAGAATAACAAAACTTAGTTCAGCAGATAACTACATCATGCAAGTGTTGACAGTGCAGCTATGAGAGAAGATGCATTTTTTCCTCATCCATTCAAGGATTCACACTCAAAATAAAGGAAAGCTTACATGATTCTCCATTTCCATGCCTGGTGGGTTTTCTAAACATCTTCTCCATCTCAACAATCCAAAAAGTCAAAGTACATCACAAATTGATTAAAGAGTCAAGTGCCATTTTAATAACTCTATATGCTGTTGAGGGCCAGTCTTCAGCTCTTCCTCATCCACCTACACATCTTTGTGTTTGAAATCCTCCCCTGCCCTACTTATTGCTGCCTTTCCCTCCCTCTTTCTTTATCTACTTTTGTTTCTTGGCTCTTTATCTACTTGCTTTTGCCATGTCGATCTTTCCAAGTTCAGAAAACAGAAAAACACGGAAAACTCTGTAAGGGGTTTGTCTTTAACTTTCTCCTCAGCACAACCAGGATCAGCAGTTCCTTGTATCACCTGAGTAAAACCAAAATAATTGTAATACTTTTTGAAATGACTCTAGGGTGAAAAGCATGGGGCAATTAGCAACAGCAATTAGTTCAGGGCTGTGGAGAAGTAACGTTTCTGATCACAAAGGCTTCTCTGAGCCATCCCAGCAGGCAGGGTTTGCACAGGCAGCAGCACTGCATGAGCAACTGCTGGCCAGCAGTCACAGTACACCTTGTCTGCACTCAAAGGCCTCACCCAGTCTGTCCCTGGGGTCAGCTTAACAAGCAGGAGTTTCTCTTCACCCACTTCTCCTTCAATGCAGGCTACAAGAAATAAGTGATCCCAATTCTCTGCTATCTCTCTCCTTTGCTGGTGTCTCTTGGATTCTGGATTGCCCTTCTACAGGCATCCACAGGAGGCTTCTCAGCAGATACAGTCTCTTGGATCACTGTATCAGCCGTGGCACGAAGGTAACTCATCACTGTGACACAGATTATCATCTTCAGAGCCTGGCTTCACCCATCCCTCTGATCAAGGCACACAGAACTCTGTCCCAGTTCTTCCAGTACTGCCACCCATTCTGGAGAGCGAGGTCCCTGTGGGGACGGAGACTCCAGGCAGCAAAACAGTACCTTGTTCTCACTTCTGCATCTTCCTTTGGTGAATAGAACCCTCAGAATTGATTACTTCAGGCCTCTGATCTGCCCCGTCAGGCCAAGTTGCAATGAATGCAACATTACCCAAGGGATAAACAGTACAATAAACACCAACAAGCTGCAAACTTTTGAAACCATGTTTATATCTGAGGAAGGGATTTTTTCACAGGTGAAAGCATGAAATGGCTTCCTTTGTACAGAGCGAACATGAGAAATACACCAGTAACTTCAAACCTACAAAATCAGAAAATTCAAGAGAAATTCTTTGGAGAAACACCATTGAGTCAGGATGTTCTGCTTATGAAAGTATACTATTAATCTGTTTAATAGAACAACAGGAAAAATTGTGAGCAATCATCGTGAGCAATAACAAACTTGTAAAGTTTACATAGTTACACAGAGTGAGAAATCACCCTTGTTTTTGGGAGTCAGATGTGACTGTGTGTCAACAGTGCTTGAGGACAAATTATGCAGCTTAGGCAAGAAAAGGGTAACTAAAACAGAAATAGAAGAGAGAACTGACCATGAATTCAAAAGTATCAAAACTTCAGGTGTATTATGTGGTTAATAAGCAAGAGAAAAAAGTAGATTTCAACATTTTGATATGGAAAACTAATAAATAGAATAAAGAGGCAAAGTGAAGCATTAAATGAGCTGACATAAAAGGAAATAGTTGCAACTAATGTTGATGTGTGGATAGGTGGTAATGAAAATTCACTGTTCAAGTGAAAAAACATAATTAACACAAATAAAGAATGACTACCAAGTAGAATTAATACTAGAAGATCCTATAGCCCAACTACTAGACACGAGAAGAAATTTTATTTATATACAAATGTGTAGTTTTGTGCTTGGGAACACATAGCACCACTATGTGCTAGAACCTCAGTTTGACATGACAAAGAGGAACTCAAAATATACTCTCCAAAATCACACTTTTTATGAACCGTTGACATGTAATAGCTATGCCAAAAACAAATACAAGCCCAAGCTGCCATCCAGAGATCTGCTTTCAGTAGAGGTATGAAAATATTTTTGCTGTGTAAGATCTCAGTGAAACTTTATCTGGAATGTTGTATAAAATTATGAATTTAATCTGAAAAACATGCAAAGATGGGCACCTGGAATGGATAAGAAAGAGATTCTCTGCACAAGAGAAAACTTGCAGATCATGGCTCTTCTAGCCCTGTAAAATGAAAGCTGAAATGGAATAAGACTGCTCTCCATAAATGTATCACTGCAGGAGTGGTTTGTTGGCTGAAAAGGCAAGTGCTGGCAGAGGAACAAAGGTGTGGATTGGCAAAGGCATTTAGACTGAAAATTGAAGGACAATTAGAAGAAGGTTAGAGGAACCAAAGTACAGCTCTGTTAAAAATCACACATGGTCATTTTACAAAGGAGCTTCTGTGAGCCCGTGCCTGGGACAGCTGAGCACCACGAGCCCATCCAGCTCCCTTGCATCCTCTGTTCCCTACAGAGCTACCTGTCTTATATTTGTTTTTTCAGCCAGTCTGCTGTTTCTAATTGAGCAACAACTTTCACATCTTCAGTACCCGGGTTCTTTCAAGAAGTCTATCCTGTACAAAAATTTGTTCTTTATAAACTGTTTTATTTTAGTCATATGACCTAGACAGCCCCATTTTTAAAAGAAGTGATGAGACAAGTCTCACATGATCAAGTTATAACTAAACTTCCATCATTCCTCTGAAGGATCACTTCCTCCTGCAGCACTCCTGATGGATGTCAGCCTTTCTTAGCAACTGTTTCTATCACCCACACATTTATCAATATACTCAGTGTGCTAAACTATAATTAAGTGTATTGATATGCCAAAAGACAATGAAAAAGAAGAGAGGAAATATCAAACATAAATAACATTAATATTAAGGTGGCAGGGCTTGGCACAGTGGCCAGGCAAGTTAAGTGGTGTTTTAATTAGCTTTTTCAAAATAAGAAATCAGAAATGAAGATTCATATTCAGATCTCATGGCAGGTATTACTGCTGCTTTTAAGTGATGTGGCAAGGACGCAAAAGTAGAAATAATGTTTGTGTTTAGTCATGCACAAAAAGGTAACAATCAGCCAACAGAAAACTTGTAAAGTTCAACAACGGAAATGCAAAGCCCTGCATTGGAAAAACCCAATGCACCAGTACAGGCTGGGGACAAAGTGGGTGGAAAGCAGCTTTGTGGGAAAGGCCTTGGAGATGCAAGTGGCCAGCACACTGACTGGGAGCTGTGTGCATAAATACCTGCGCAGGGGAAAGCAGACACACATGTCTCAGAAAGAAATATGGAATTTCTGCTTAAATGAAAGAAAAAACCCTTTTTTATTATTGCAAAGGAGGTCTAGCACTGGCACAGGTTGCCCAGAGTAGAGTTTCTGTCCTTGGATGCTCAGTGCCCAGCTGGACACAGCCCTGATGAACCTGCTCTAGGCAAGCCTGCTTTGGGCAGGGAGGGTGGACTGGGCAATCTGCAGAGGTCCACTCCATTCAGTAATGTTTACTGAGTATACATTGTAATCCTAACAGCTGCTCCCAAACCCCAATGAATTAGCATATCACGATAGAAAACATAGAAAAGGTAGCAGAATGCATTCCATTGCAAACAATTGATTTGTTAACCATCCTGTTGGTACACTGATATCTATAAAGCAGTGTATTCAGAGTTGAATTTAAAACCCACTCAGATCACTAAATAAGTACCCTCAATTAGTTAATTCATTAGTAAAAGACGGTAAATGCACTTTACAAAAAACCTGTGCCGACTTTTTGGAGGGTAAAATCACAGATTTCCTCTCATGAGGTGTTTGCTCTGTTTTGAATCCAAAGATATCTTGAAATGCACTAACTAGCTTTAATCCACAGCTAAAAATAAATTCCTGAACTTTTCCTAAACTGGTTTAACTAGTTTTGGTCAGACCCTTATCTTTGAACCATGGTACCTCAAATTAGAAAACAAACAAGCTTTAACTGTGTTAGTTACTGTACCGAGGCAGCTTTTGAGCTTCTGTGGGACAGTTTCTTTCTCACTGCATCCTGTACAGCAGTAAATTTGCAAATTGCAGCCTATATCACTGTACTTTGAATTGGAATGCACTGTAGCTTGAGGACAAGAGCTGTTAATGCTCATTTCATCACAAATGCATCCTTTATAAACACCTTCCCATGCAGCTGTTAGCCCCTACCAGCGTGAGCACAAATGAAGTATTACAGGAGTCTAAGCTTGCTGAACAGAACCTGCCTGTGCCTTTTCTTCTAGCAGCACAGAAAGTGACATTTCCCTTGACTAATATTTTAATTAAACAGGTTGCATTTTGCAAGGAATTGAAGTGAGCATCCCTATGGCCTTCAAAAGTAGCTAGACCGTGGTAAACACCTGCCTTGGTTTATGCAAAACGCTTCATGGTGCGTCCACAGGTGACTGAAACAAAGAAACAGAACTACAGTTTGCAGCTCTGTTCCTGAGGTATACAGTGTATATATAGGTATATAGTGTATATATTTGTGTAAAGTGAAGTTATGCACAGAGAAACAAAGTTTCCATATGAACACCGAGCTCCTATAGCACGGCTGTAACTCCTGCTGATACTAGGTGGCTTGGGTCTGGCACTCATCCTCTCACACTTAGGCTGGTGACACCTCTCTCAGTGTCCAAAGCAGGGAGATTGGGAAACCTTGTCCAGGCAGGGGATGCAAAATGAAACATTTCTGTGAGCTGGTCAATAAAAGACACAAAATTGTTGGCCTTGTTGGCCTTGCTTAAAATTGGAGAGGTATAATGAAGCAATCTGGAAAGCTCTAAAACGTTCCTGAAAATTAAGAAAGCTAGTATTGCTTAGAGAAGAGGATCAGTTTAAAGATATGACCTGAATCTTCTTTTTATTTTTTCCCCCTGACAGGGAGCACTGTGGTGTTTGTCTCACTCTCATGGGTAACAAACCAAGATTTCCCCTTGCAAGCACTAGCAGTTATTTACCTACGGCTTTCCATAACCTTGTGTTATGCTGTCTCTGTGCTAGGTAATAGAGTTTCAAATAGGGTTGGGTTGGGTTTTTTTTTTAATAATTTATTCAGCCTTCCTAGACCAGTCCACATCGGTGTTGATATCTTCTCTTTCCTGTGATGAAAAATTCACACTGCTACCTTGAATAACCAGTTTGGTAGGTTCTTGGAGAAGTAACCATGTGTTACTACATTAAAATGCAAATGCATCATGATACTATGTCACTATGATGTTTTCCTGATGATAAATAATTTAGGAGGGATAAATTTATAGTGACTTTAAAAGAGTAATCTTGAAAAAAATCTGATTTGCTCTGTTATAATAATAATAATAATAATAATAATAATAACAACTATTATTATTACTAACAACCATTTATACTGAGAACATCAGTTAATCTACTGTCACTGTATCATAACTTATCATTAATGAACTATGACAATAACCAGGTATTTTATAGAGACAAAGTTTTAATTCCCACCATTTTTTAGCTGTTTTCAAAAACCAGACTGGACAAATGGCACTGTTGTTCCCACACTGAAATATTGCTGGGATATTCCCCGTGACTTTCATTAGGAGTCACAGACACATTTTACAAAGCAACTTCTGAAGAATGAACCTAAATATAACTGCTGTAGTAATCTGAGAAACTTAAATTTGCATATACCAACTAGAGGTTTAAAAATATATATATTTTTGTAAAAATTCATGTGCGCTGACTGCAGTTCTGTGTCTCTGCTGCAATGGACTCTTCTTGGGAATCTGAAACAGAAAAGCCTCATCACACAGTCTGTAGGGCTGCCTACCACATGTGAGGGTTTCAATACAAGAAAAAAAGGAACCCTTGGTGTACAACAGGGCACAACAAAATGGTGAAACCTTTCAGTAGGACTGTGGGAGATTCGGTCTCAAATCTTTGCCTGCCTGAGTTGGTTTTCCTGTATGGCTGAATGAACAGATGATGTCCCAGCTTCAGTGAGCAGGTGTTTTCCAAGGGATAGTCTGGGGAAAACTGTCCACTAGACAGTTATTGAAAAGGAGTTTACAGGTACGTGATTCTAAGTACTCTGTCAAGAAGTACCTAGGTACCAGGTGTAACTAGGATGGAGTAGATAAATCATGAGAACACACATCTAAAAATAAGCATAAAATAATCATTGAGCTGTTGTGGAGGATCTGAGCAGAGGTCCCAATCTCATGGCCTGGGTCAGGCAGAAACCCTTCTGAAAAGCCAACCTACCCTTGCACAAGCCAAGACTGTGCTTATAACAATTGTCATATAATATCTTATTTGTACACTGATCTGGATAGTACAGGTTGCACAAGTTAATATAGGGTGTTTCCTAACTTTTAAATGCCTTTTCTTTTTTTTTGTTCAGTTGATGCGTGTCCATCTGTGCAATATTTAGTTGTGAAACCAATGGCATATGGTGGCAGGGCACAGCACCATGGCACCACAGCACCAGGACATCACGTTGCACTGCTTGGTAATAAACGGTGAGGCAAGTGGAGCACTGTGACTTCTGCACACAAATACGGCATCTATCAATAGCACTCTGATGATCTCAAAATCGAGTTCAGGACTTTGGGGGTTGCAGTGGCACTGCTGGGTTGGTGGCTGCACTTGATGGCCCCGAAGGCCTCTTCCAGTCGTGGTGATTCCATGACTCCATGACTGCATGATTCCTTGCCATTGGCACAGGGGCCTGCCCCGCGGGCTCAGGCTGCTCCAAGCCCCGCGGTGCTGCTGCTGCGGCTCGGTGGCTTCGTGCTCTGAGGGCTGTGGTCGCTTATTCCAGAGCCTCAGCCGGGTTTGGAGCTCTGGGGTTGGAGCTTTGGAGCCGGGGCTGGACCCGCGCCGGTTTGTGATGACAGCATCCAGCGTTTGGGACACGGACACACCCAGGGACACAGCGGGANGCGTGGGCGGGGCCGAACGCCCCTGCTCCGCCCGCTGCAGGGCCCGGGCCTGGGTACCACCATTCCCCCGGCGCTGGGCGGGCCTGCGGCGAGCGGCGGCGCCCCGGCCCT